>VMDO01017898.1:0-43627 GCA_007922755.1 Pedetes capensis
TTCCATGTTCCAATTATTAATGGATATTTACAGTTGTTTCTCCTCATTTTGAGTCCTGTCACATCATCACGTTGAGCACCCTGGGGTTTTACTCCATTTCCCTCATCACGGTATACTCTACTTGGAGGAGGCAACTCTTCCCCAGTAGTCTTTTGAGTGCCTTCCAACCTGGGGGCCTCATTTTCAGGCACTATATCTGGCAGTGTTTCTTTGCTATCCATAGGGTTTTCAATGGCTAGTTGTTTCGGGAGTGGCTCTCCAGGTCCTACTCCCTAGTCTGTCTTAGTTTGGAAGCTCAGCTGAAAACCTGTCCACCTTGGGTAACCTTGCTCATGTCTAAGGTTACAGTGGCAGAGCTCTCAGCCTCATCGCAACACACAAGCCCCCACAGTGCGGCAAACTGACAGACGTGTGGGGGCTAGGATATATAAAGAACTCAAAAAATTAATCACCAAAAACCCAAATAATCCAATCAATAAATGGGCAATGGAAATGAACAGACATGTCTCAAAAGAAGAAATATAAATGGCCAATAAACATATGAGAAAATGTTCAACAGCCAGGCATGGTGGCGCATGCCTGTAATCCCAGGGGCTTGGGAGGCAGAGGCAGGAGGATTGCCAAGTTCGAGACCAGAGGCAGTCTGAGTAACTTAGTGACACCCTGTCTCAAAAAGTAAAAAAAAAAAAAAAAAAAAAAAAGGCTGGGGGAGCAAGTGGTCCAGCACTTGCGAGCATGCAAGCAAGAGGACCTACTGGGTTCAACCCACAGTACCAGGAAAAAAAAAAAAAAAGGTCAACATCCTTAGCCATCAGGGAAATGCAAATTAAAACTACATAAGATTCCATCTCACCCCAATCAGAATGGCTAGCATCAACAAAATGAACAACAATAAATGCTTGTAAGGATGTAGGGGGAAAAGGAACCCTTTACACTGCTGGTGGGACTGCCAACTAGTAGAGCCATTATGGAAATCAGTATAGAGGTTTTTTAAAAAAACTAAAAATAGAACTACCATGTGATCTAGCTATACCACTCCTGGATATATACCCAGAAGAAGTTAAATCATACAGAGATATCTGCACCTCCATGTTTATTGAAAAAATATGGAATCAGCCCTGATGTCCCTCAACAGATGAATGAACTTTTTAAATGCGGTATATATACACAATGGAATTTTATTCAGTCATAAGGAATAATGAAATTATATCATTTGCTGGAAAATGGATGGATTTGGAGATCATCATTTTAAACAAATTAATCCAGACTCAAAAAGAAATATCAAATTTTCTCTCATATGTTAGATATACCACAAAGGAAAATGTATACCTATTAATTGTATGTATCTAAGATTAGATAATACAAGGGGACTCATCTAGAGTAGGGAAGTGACTAGTGAGATGGGGAGGGAGATGGGACGAGAGGAGCAGGCAGAGCAACCTAGTGGGGTAAAGAGGTAGCGAACAAGTACAAAGTATAGGATGCAACTGAATAAAAATCCCATAATGAAACTCATTATACTGTATGCAATTTTAAAAATCATACCATACCTCATAAATATGTACAATTATTACATGGGAAATCAAAAAATTGTAAAAAGGGTTAAGGAGATGGAATTGTTAACTATCTTGATTTGATTAATGCATATTGTATATTTGCAGTGAACTATCATTCTGTACCCCCAAAACATGTACACTTAAAATACTAATTATTTTTTAAGAAGGAAGGAAGGAAAGAAGGAAAAAAATGGAAGGAGAGCAGGTTTCACTCTGACCAGCAGAAGGGAGCAACTACCCACAAATCAGCACCTCCACAAAGTTAGGGCTGTGACAGAACCGGGTGCAGGCTGGACCTTCTGAGGCCTCTGTGCAGAAAATTTGCTCTGAGCCAGAATTCCAAGTGGAAGAACCCTTGTCCTTCGATAGGTATAAAGGGAAGTCTTTCAAGCCCCTTCTTCACTCTTACTTAAGGTGGCCCAGACTCCCTGTTTCTTTCTGTAGCAAGAAGGGGCATCAGTCACTAAAGAGTATTGGTGCTCTGCCCTTGCCAGTTTGGTGGGAAAAAAGAAACTTATTCAAGTGAGGCATGCAAGGTAGACAAAAACAGTCTCCCAAAAGTCTTCCAAAGTCTCCAGATGGATGGACCTCAGGCTGCCTGGTACAATGTGAATTGTGTCCCTCAAAAATATAAGGTCATCTCAGAGTGTGACCTTATTTAGGAATGGTCATTGCAGGTATAATTAAGAGGAATGCATACTGAAATAGGGTGGGATTTTCATCCAGTAGGATTAGTGCCCTTCCTAGAAGAGGGAAATTTGGACACAGACAGCAGGAAGATGGGGACAGAGAGTAGAATGATGCTGCCAGATGCAACCACAGATGAAAGGACCCTTCCCTGGTGGCTTCAAGAGGAGCATAGCCCTGCAACACTTTGATCTTGAACTTCTTGCCCCCCCCCCCCACCCCAGGCCCAGAACCATCAGACATTAGGTTTCTATGGTTAAGCCTTTCAGTCATGGAACCTTGTTACTATGGCAGCCAGAAGAAGCAAACACAGCCTCCCACCCCTCTCACTTTCCACAGCAGGGGTTGTCCAGAACTGAATCCCACCTCTGATGCAGGTTGCGTTTTCTTGTTGCTGTTGTTGGCTTTCTTTTCATTTCTTCCTTTGTTTTTTTCCTCTTTTTTTCTTTCATTCCTGATATTATACTGGAGATTGAATCCAGGGAATTCCACCACTGAGGTACACCCCAGCCCTGTTTTTATTTTTTTACCTTGAGACAGGGTCTCGCTAAATTGCACAGTCCACCTCTGGCCTCACACTCATGATCCTCCTGCCTCAGTCTCTTTAGTTGCTGGGATTACAGGCATGCACTATGGTGCCTGGCTGGTTTTCATTTTTAATTTGCCTGCCTTTAAGACAGGTAGGAACTACCACAAAGTAACAAAAAGGCAAATAAACTCTGAGTCCTTAACACCTGTTGCCCATTAGAAGCATGCTTTCAACAGCTTTGTCACAAAACACCAGATTAGGCGATAAGACCAGAATGCTTACAGTCTAGGAGCCCCCTTGTAACTAAACCAAGCTAATACTAGTAGGGGTTGAGATGGCCACACAGATGACAAAGACAATGGGGAATTATTGTTGTTGTTGTTGTTGTTAGGTGCTGTCGAGTCGGTATCTGACTCATAGCGACCCTCATAGGGTTTTCAATGGCTGACTGTTTCGGGATTGCCTTGGGAGTGGATTACCAGGCCCTTCTCCCATTTTTGCGGTGCTGGGAATTGAACTCGGGACCTCAGAGACTGCAGCGCAGCGCTCTACCAACTGAGCCAAATCCCAGCCCACGGGGAATTATTACTGAGAGAAAACAACTCATGTCATAAAATGACTTCCATAAGCTTCCAATCAATTCAAATGTCAGCCCATTTGTCAGAGCAAAATCACATTTGCTCTTAGTTGACTTAAAAATCACTAATTTTGGAGGTTACATTATCAATTTGCCACTGGCGTACTGAAGGTAACACCTCTGACGTGGATTATTACAACAATTGCCTGGGTTACTTTGCAGAAACTTGAAGGCCAATTTTGTTAAAATCACTGGCTTTTTAACAGAGCCTACAGATCGACTATGACAAACTGATGACTGAAGTAATATAAAAGGCTTGGCATCTCTCACTTCATATTGTACCTGTCTCCTTTGTTGCATCAACCTGGGAGTCAGACTCTATACAGCCCTGCATGCAGACATGTTGATCATTTGAAATGTTTTGTCCAGGACTATAAAACAGAGTTAACTCCACCTATTCCCTATTGGGCCTGCAGCTGTAGCACTGTGACATCTGATCCTGTCAGATCTCAGAAGTTAAGCAAGGTTGGGCCTGGTTATTACTTGAATGGGAGACCTCCTGGGAACACCAGGTGCTGTAGGCTTGGGAGAAGAACCCAGCAACCCACTCCCAAAAATCAACCCACCATTGAAAACCCTATGAATAGCAGAGAAGCACTGACAATAGTGTTTCGCCTGTCATACATAGAGTTGCTATGAGTCAGATTTGATGGCACCTAACAACACTCCCCATTGGAGGGGATGTGTTCTTTCTACCCTTCCCTTGTACTTCTCAGCAGCTCAAGTGCCTACAGTCCCTCAGCCTCACCATAATGTCCAGGCCAAACCAGGAGGCCAGGACATTTATGCAAGACTCAGCAGTTCCTGAGTAGAGCTGATGGTCCATTAGTCTACTGTGAACGCCAGGATGTTTGTGCCCAAGAAGAAGAATATCAGTTGAAATTATGCCTGTGACTAATGGAAAGTCACCAGCTCAGCCCTCTCCAGAAAAATCCACAAAGCCTGCTGTACCTTGTGTTAAGTGAGCAGGAGGATCACCTTTTTGATCAGTGTTCGCCCCCTTCTGCTGTCAAGCTGAAGATTCAATAAAGAAGGCTTGCCTGTCTTGTTCATAACACAGGGCTTGTCTCCTTTCTACTGTTTCTATACCATAAGATCCTGCTGTCCAGAAGCACCTTCAGCTGGACCATCCTACTAATGACTCAACTCACCTGGCTCCCATGAGCACTTAAGTCAGGCTACTTGCTTCATCTTTCCCTCGAGGGCTGGGAGAGGACCCTTCACCTCCACCCAAACTCCTCTAGGATGGGCCGTTCCCTCCCTTGGTCACAGCAGCTTGGACCCAGAGAAGATTCTTCATACTAGACAAAAATCTGCCTCCCTATAGCTTCAGCCCTCCCAATCCTGCTGTATGATCCAGACCCAAATACAACCCCTCTGTACCCTGCCCCCCATCACCTTTAGACATTTGCACATAGGAGACTCTGGCTTACGCCCCCTGGGCTCCCCTCCTTTAAACTGTCTAGTCCCTCAAAATGTCCTCACTGATATTGTTTCCTGTTGGTCACCTGACCTGGATAAACTCCACTCTATTAAACTCCCTCTTTTTTTGTGGGGCAAACACCTCCCGGTCTGGCCCAGACGATCGATCGGACAGGAAGGACTGCCGTGCACACAGATAGCTTAATTACAAGTCACTCCGGACCCTTGGGTGAGGGGCATGGACTCCTGCAGACCTCGGGAATGCCAGGAGAGAAGGGAAGAAAGGAAAAGGCTCGGGTGCTTTTGCCTGCAGACAGAAAGCAGCTCCTCTCCCTCTCTCTCTCTGTCTCTCTCTCTCTCTCTCTGTCTCTGTCTCTGTCTCTGTCTCTGTCTCTGTCTGTCTCTCTCTCTCTCTCTCTTTCTCTCTCTCTCTGTCCTGACATGGGCAGAGAGAAACCCAAAGGAGTGTTACAGACTGTTATCACTCTTCCACCTCTGGTGCTAGGACCAGAGACTGTTCTCAGCTTCTGTCCCTAGGTGCTGGGCAAAGGGACTGTCCTCAGCTTACTTGTAGTCCTTGAGAGCGCCATCTAGTCGTCCTGGTCTCAGTGTTCATGAGGAGAGATGCTTCTGTGTTGCTGGTGGAATCCAGAGAGAGTTCTTTCTTTGGCACTTCTTTCTTCATCGGTGGTCAGATGGAGAGGGTTCCCAGCAGGAAGCATCAGTAACCACCAGCTCTTTCATCACATGCAGAGCCAGCTTTGTTTATACAGCCCTTGGGTAACTAACTGCCTTAACTACCTCAAGATAACAATCAGGAAGGAGATCAAGGGGCTAGGTGCAACCAATTTAGGAGTGACATTCAAATAAAGAGTGAAACCAGTAGTCACTCCTTGGGTAATCAAGGGAAGATCCTTGATTACCAATCAGGGAGCAAGATGAGGGTTGACTACTTCCCTACATTTCAAGGCCCAGGACTAGATATGATAGACTTGATTATCGCTCTAACCTGAGTTAAGAAAGCGGGAGCATCACTTCCCTAATTCTGACCTCAGCTCCTCTGATGATGCAACCTGAGACCATCTGAAAGGCTGCAACGATGGTGACCCAAGAGAGGGACACTAGATGATGGACTCTTCAGCCACCAGGGACATAGGTGGAGGGAGTATAGTGTCAGGATGATCAGCTGTCTGCTGGAGGAAACAATGGTATCCAATTACACTATTTTAGGTTTACATTTGATCATGTGATCTTTCCACACCCACAAAAGCCACTCATGACTTCTCATCTCCTTCAGGATCAAGTCTGGCCTCACCGTGGCTTACTCTCAGCCTCACATCTAGCCACTCCTTCCAGCTCAATGATCCAGCCCCTCACTTTGCCCTAATCTGCTCAGTCCTCACCTGGCTTGTGCCTATTAGTGAGGGTTCTTGGAAACAAACGAGTCTGTAAGGTCAGCCCAAATGCCAGGGTAGGGATGGGAGGGACAGCAGGAGGACTCAGAGTCAAGTGGGACTCCCCCAGGGCCAGGCCCACGTATGTTCAGACCAAAAGCACTCCAAACCCAGAGCCAGGAAGCAGAGTGGAGTGTAAGCTGGGAACTATGTTCAGCCTCAAGTCTCACAGAGACCTGAGAAACAGAGGCCCAGTGACACCACACTCTGCTTCTCTCATCAAAAGAGCAGCCCAAAGCCAGGTGCAGTGACACATGCCTGTAATCCCAGCAACTCCGGAGGCAGAGGCAGAAGGATCGCAAACTCCAGAAGCAGCCTGGGTAATTTAGCGAGACCCTATCTCAAAATAAAAAGTTAAAAAAAAAAAAAAAAAAGGCTAGGGGTACAGCCTAGTGGCACAGAGCATGCAAGTACAAAGCCCTGGGTTCCATCCCTCCAGTACAGGGGCGGGTCAAGGAGCAATGGTAGGAAGTTCTGATGGGTGCATGGCCTCAGGAGGTTGGAGCTGAGTTCTTTGTGCCTCGTTGGGCTTTTCCCTGGCTAGTTCAAGATGGCAAGGGAATCGAGGGAATTGCAGTCTCCAGGCTCACCCTTTTAGCAAGGAGGATGAGGAGGAGGTAGCAGGACATGCGCCACATGGTGCCTTCTTCTTCAGACATCTCCCCCGAAGCCCCACGAGACCACTGTTGCCTGCATCTCGTTGACTATGCTGGATCACATTGTGTGATGGTCAATTTTGCTGGCCAGTGTGTTAGTTTTTGTTACGCAACAAAGTACCTGAAAGAGACAACCTAAGAGGAGGAAGGATTTGTAGCGGTTACAGTCCACTCACAGATGGTTCCATTGTTTCTGGGCCTGAGGTATGTCGGATTTTCATGGCAGAAGGGTGTGGTGGAGCAGTGCTATTGCTTATCTCCTGGCAACTGGGAAGCAGAGAGAGGAAGGGTCCAGGAACAAGGTGTAGTCACAATGACACGTCCGCAGTGACCTACCTCCTCCAGCAAGGCCCCACCAGCTAAAGATTTCAACACCTCCCAAAACAGCGCCACCAGCTGGGGACCAAGCTTCCGACACTTGAGCCTGTGAGAGACATTTCAAATTCCATCATCACAGCCACTGTACCCAGAGATTTGTTCATATGCATCAGAATGTTGCTGTGAAGGTATTTTTTAGATGAAATGAAAACTTAATCAGCAACCTTTGAGTAAAACAGATGGCCCTCCATAATATGAGTTGGCCTCATCCTATCAGTCGAACGCCCTAAGAAAAAGACCAACCTCCTCTGAGGAGGGAATTCTGCCTGCAGCCTGCCTTCAGACACCAGCTGCAGCCCCAATTCTTGTTTGGTCTCCAGCCTGCCAGATTACCCTGTAGATATTGTACTCTTGGGTCACCATAATCATGCCAGAAAATTCTTTTAAACCTGCACCCTTCCCTCCTGCTCCTACTCTCTCTTCCTCCAGTGTTCTCCCCCTACCCCAAGTATATACACAGCATATAAATATCCTATTACTTTTATTTCTCTGGAAAACCCTAAAAAATACATGTAGGGAAAATGATTTAGTTATTTATACTGTTGTCTGCCATCTCACTCCCGAAATCAGGAGTTTGTAGGGAAGGAAGAAAGGAGAAGAGACATTTGGTAAGCATGTAGCAGTCTTTGCTGTACACAACCAATACCTTGTGTTGCCCCTAGGCACTGCACCCCCAAGCATTGCACAGTGAGTCCACCTTCCCTCACCCTATTTGGCCCTCAGGATGACTGGCTACTCAGACACAGGTAAGATTCCTCATGGAGAGGGACAAGCTAAGACAGGCACAGTTGTGGAGAGGCCATCAGGAGAGGCAAGGCTGCCTGGAGAGGCAAAAGCTGCCTGCCTGGATTGAGGGAGAGGCATACTTGCCCACTTTGTCACTGTGCCCCTTGCTGGCTTCTATTATGAAGGTGTAGTGGTGCATGCAGTACAGTGTGGTCTTGAAAGACACTTGTAGTCCTGGTATCCTGGAGTCCAGATTGTTATTGTTTTTCACTTACAAGAATAGGTGTTTGATCTGTGGTCTTGGGAACAGTCAAGAAAAGTTCATGTACTTGCTATATGCTTGATGTGATTTGTTGATGATTAACAGAATAAAAAATCAAGATATAAGCTGGGGCTCAATTGAGCTTCAGCAGCTTTTGCAACTGCTCACTGACATTCTCGGTTTCTCCCTCTTTTCGTTTCTCGCGTTGACGTGGCGGCTTCAACCTTGTGACCAGAATCACCCCAACAGGCTCCACTATCCTGAAAAGAAGCACTGTTCTTTCCCTCACTGCATTACAGGGTCAAGCCCCCAACATCTCCTCTGGTGCCCACTGTCCCTGGCTGTTCCGAAGAGAGGTATAGTCTGAACCAGTAGCCATTATGAATAGACCTTTGTTGTTGTTCTTTTAGCATCATATCCTTAGGATGGTTTCCAATCAGGCTGCGACAGAGACTGAAATGGTATCAAAAATATAAAACATGTGGACCTGCTTTCCAAATTGTTTTCCAACAAGGAAGCAATATTGCTTGACTTTCAATATTATTCTTTTGGAAATGACATATTAAAGTTTTACGTTTTACTTCATGAGACATGTTCATTTTATGCTTCCTTATTTCTGTAATATTTAAGCACTATTATTTTCCCATTCTAGAGGCTCCGATCTATCTCTCCCACTCAGTTTTGTCCCCAAATTCCTGAAGCTCCATCCTATGGTGCAGGATGAGGTGCCTAGAGAGGGAGAATCCTCCTCAGAACAGCCCTTTCCTAGCTATAGCATCTCTCACCTCTTGTGGCCAGTGAGAGGGAAAGTTATAGGAAGTGAGGTTGCAGAGAGAGGCAGGGGCCGTTACAGGAAGGCTGTGTAAGTCACATTAAGATCTTGGATGGTTGGACAGGAGTTAGAGAGTTTTAAAAATGGGTGGTGTGATCTGATTTGTATTTTAGAAAGATCCCACTGGCTGGTATGTGGAGAGGAGAACGTGAAGGACAAAAGTGGAGGCAGAGAGTAGCCCAGGCTCAGCCCTTGGTATTTATGGTGGGGCAGATGGAAAGTGGTCAAGTCAGAGCCAACAGGAATCACTGAGAATCTCCATGAGAAAGAGAGGTGTCACAAGACTTCTATGTCAGAACCAAGCAATGAGGTAAATGGTGGTACCACTTCTGGAAGGGGGCAAACTGCCAAGGAAACACACCAAGAACGACAAGTTGGTGGCTCTACTTTGAACACACTTGTTTGAGATAACTATCATAGGTTCAAGGGAAAATACAGTGCAGGCCACTGGGCATATGGGTCTCAAGTTCAGGAAAGACCTCAGAGTCCAAGGTACAAATGTGGGACCCAGCAGACAAGGGCTCATTTGAAGCTACCAGGAGAAAAGTGAAGACAAAAAGTGATGTGGTCTAAGGAAGGAGATCTGGGACAATCCAGCATTTGGCTAGACCAGGAAGAGGAGAAGAACACAGCACAGAAGTACCTAGAGAATGAGACCAGGAGAGGTGAGGAAAAGTGGTTCAAGGGGTAGGGAGTGATCAATCACCTTTGCCAACCGGTGATGAGAGACTAAGAAAGACAAGGAGCCACGTGATTGGCATCTCTGAAAGCTATTGATTAGTATGTGAGGAGATTGTTTTGTTTTATTTTGTTCAGTATTTTGAGAAAGGGTCATACTGTGTAGCCCAGGCTGCCCTCAAACTCACCATCCTCCATCCTCAGCCTCCCAAGCACTGGAATTACAGGTGTGTGCCAGGGAGTCCAGCTCCACTGATCATCCTGACAAGAGTAGTTTCTGTGGAGTGACAAGAACTAAGGCCTAACTAGATGAAGTCAAGAGAACAGGGGCTGCCAAGAAAGCTGATTAGTAGGAATCAAATCAAAATGCTGTTTCTTTCTGTGCTCCCTTTCATATTTATTGACACATCTGATAATGGGTCGCCACTCTGTCACAAAATTGTATACTTATTTCATGTACTATAGCTGCTGTAAATTTTTGCCCATAGTTGTGTTTTTACTTTTAAAAAAATCAAATGTAGGGCTAAGGACATAGCTCAGTGGTACAGCACTTGACAAGCATGCACAAGGCCCTAGGTTCAATCCTCAGGATGGCAAAAAAGAAAAGAAAAGAAAAAGAAAACAGAAAGAAGGAAAAACAAAAAAAGAAAATAAAATTTAAGAAGTTTTCTAATTGTATTCTAGTGGCTATTTTGTACATATATACCTTTTAATAGTCTTACTTTTCTAAGATTTTACCATCTAGCTTGTAGATCATATTCTTTATCTCTCACCTCTTGCCCATACAATGATCCAAGAGATTATTCTGCTTTTCTCATTGTTATTCCCTTCTCTCATTTTTAGTTGCATTATGTTTGATGAAGTTCATTTTGTTACACCAGGATCAGAAAGTTACTTTCTTTGTCGGGGCAAACAGTAAATGTTTCCGGATTTGTAGGCATCTGTCACAAGTCTACCATTATAGAGCATAAGCACCCATAAGCAACATACAAATAAATGGCTATGTGATGTAGAAGTTAGATTTTTTATTATTTATTTAGTTATTTACTTGAGATTCAGTCTTGCTATGTGGGCCAGACTAGCCTTGAATTTCTAGCTGTGTGAGTACTCTGATTACAAGCATGTGATACAACACCAGGCTTTTTCTAGCTTGAATCTCCAATGTCCCTCAAAGGCCCATATGTTAAAGGTTAGGTCCCAGTCTGTGGTGCTATTGGGAGTGGTGGAATCTTCAGGAGATAAGACCTGGCTGGAGGAAGTGAGGTCACTGGGGGCATGCATTTGAAGGGGATATTGAGATCCTGACCCCTGTTCTCTCTCTCCTTGCTTCCTCGCCTCCTCCACCACACACTCCTGCCATGATATACTGTGCTGCCATAGGCCCAAAGGCAACAGGGTAAAGCAACCATGGATCAAAACCTCTGAAACCGTGAGTCCAAATAAACCTTTCCTCCTTTTAAGTTGACCACCTGAGGTATTTTGTGACAGTGATGGAAAGTCAACTAACACTGTATGCCTGTGTTCTAATAAAACTTTATTCACAAAAGCAAATGGCACACCATATTTGGCCTACAAGCTGTGGTTTGCAAATCTCAGTCTTAGGGTCATAGCAGACAAGGAGCTGAAAAGGAGAGTGCAGGAGGGGAGAGACAAGCTGGCAGGAGAGCTAAAGGGACACTGACAAAAGAAGAGCCTTCAAATCTCCCAGGGATGAAAAATGGAAATCCTTGACATTACTCCACAGTTTACTTGTCTGAGAGAAACAGATGGAAAGGTTTGCAGGTGGAAAGGTGTCTCCGCTGTCTTGAGGTGGACTGGTATCTGTCTCATTGGATTGAGCAGGGGCTGCTGGCCAGATGCTAGTGTGTGGTCAGCTGAATGTGATTTGTTCATCCTGAAAACAGCAGGCTTAGAAAGTGCTCAGTGCCATAGCAACCACATCCTGCTCTTCTGTAAGAGGAGGACCAGACCAGTGAGTGCATCCCCTCCAGGCAGTGATCCTACAGCGCTCTGTGCTTCTTTCAGGGAAGTCCTGAGCTGAGTGCTTGGAATACAAAGATGGAGAAACTCAAGTCCCTGTGCATAAGGAGTTCACAGGCTAGAGGAGGAGACAGATATGCACAGAACACAGTCTGATATGAGATCAAATGAAAGCGTGCAAAATGCTGGGGAGCCCTCCTCCTCTTTGGAAGCGAGAAGCTGATCCCTAGGACCCCTCTGAAGAATTGAGTTGGGCTTAATTTTGGACAACCAGCCAGAGGTGCCCAAGTGGATGAACTGAGGGGTCTGAAAAAATACAGAAGCTTGGGAACTGTGGCAGCTGTGGAGAATGGCAAGTGTGGCCAGAGCAAGCATCTCCAGTATGCAGGAGATGAGCAGAAAGAGACACTCAGGGCCAGGTCATGGCAGGCCTCTGCTGATGCTGACTTCACTCGGGCCAACCACAGCCTAGGGCCCAGTCCAATGGCTTTTCTCAGCCCACTATTACTCATTTCTTTCAAAGCATCCTCTCTTGATATTTTGATGATCATAATGTCATGATGCCACCATCTTCTGAAGTTTCTCCTGCATTTCTGGCTGCTTTCTCTCACTTTTCTCATCTCTTCCCTTATTTCCTCAAATTCTGGCCTCCTCCTCATGCTGCGCACTCTCACATGTCTTAGAACCCTCCACTCTTCATTTCCCTCTCTGTCACTATTTGCCTGTGGGTCTCAACTTCCACCTAGAGATAAGCCCTACACATGTCTGGGAATGTGGCCTCAAGATCACAATGTGGCAATCCCAGTGGAATGACTTTCTCTCCAGTCCTAGCAAAAGACTCAGA
This sequence comes from Pedetes capensis, assembly GCA_007922755.1. Lineage (NCBI taxonomy): Eukaryota > Metazoa > Chordata > Mammalia > Rodentia > Pedetidae > Pedetes > Pedetes capensis. Next base: position 12,642 of record VMDO01017898.1, read on the forward strand.
CTGCCAGTGGTTGGACATGTGCCGACCTGGAGACCCACCACTATGACCTGAACAGTAGGGCAATGTGATTTATGATGGAGGAAGTGAGATTCCATGATCGGTCCCACTGAAGACATAAAAAGTGGAAATGCAATTTCCAAAAACAGTGGATCAGGCAGGAGATAGGAACTGTACAATGTCAACAGGGACAGTTTCATGTAAGTAATGATGAACACATAACAGAGGATTAGGGGCTGGAGTTCAGATCAGTTAATAGAGTGCTTGCTCTGGGCGCTCTGAGGTCCTGAGTTCAATCCCCAGCACCACAAAAATAGGAGAAGGGCCTGGTAGCCCACTACAGAAACAGTTTTGAAACAGCCATTGAAAACCCTATGAATAGCAAAGAAACACTGACATAGTGCTGGGCCTGGCACAGTGTCAGGGAGTGTTTCATCTGTTGTACATAGGGTCGCTATGAGTTGGATCCAACTTGATAGCACCTAACAACAACAATGCCTGCAGCCATAGCCCTGTGGCATCCGATCCCATCAGATCTCGGAAGCTCAGCAGGGTCGGGCCTAGTTAGTACTTGGATGGGAGACCACCTGTGAACACCAGGTGCTGTAGGCTTGGGAGAAGAACCCAGCAACCCACTCCCAAAAATCAACCTGCCATTAAAAACTCTATGAATAGCAGAGAAGCACTGACAGTAGTGTTTTGCCTGTTGTATGTAGGGTCGCTATGGGTCGGATACTGACTCAACGGCACCTAACAACAACAACAACAACAACAACAAATGATTAACAAGTAAAGGCTAAAGAGAACTCTAAAGAATCAGAAACAGATGAATGAATAAAACAAAATGTGGTACTATATATTCTGAAATATTATTTAGCTGTGAAAATGAAGGAAATTCTGACACATCCTAGCACTTGGATGAACCTTGAAAACATGCTAAATTAAATAATCCAGACACAAAAGGGTAAATATTGTATGATTCCACTTATATGAGGTACTTTGAACAGTCCAGCTTGCAGCCATACCACTGTAGCATCTGATCCCATGAGATCTTGGAAGCTAAGCAGGGTCAGGCCTGGTTAGTACTCAAATGGGGGACCACATGGGCACACCAAGTGCTTCAGGCTTGGGAGAAGGACCCAGAAACCCACTCCAAAACATAATCAGCTATTGAACACCCTATGAATAGCAGAGAAGCATTAACAATAGTGTTTTGCGTGTTGTATGCAGGGTTGCTATGAGTTGGACACCTACACGATGGCACCTAACAACAACAACAAGAATAGTCAAATTCACAGAGAAAGAAAGTAGAATCAAGGCTACCACTAGCTAGGAGTAGGGAAAAATGGTTAAGTTAATTTCTAATGGGTGTGGAATTTCACTTTGGGATGATGGAAAATTCTGGAAATGGTGGTGGCTGCCCACCACTGTGTATGAACATTGCCATACATTGTGCATGTGCTTAATTAAAATCTATGTATATTTTACCACAATTTTTAAAATACAGAAATAGTGGATATAGGTAGTAGGCACTAGACAGGGCCAAAGCAGAGTACCCAGAAAAGAAAGCAGCTGGGAAAAGGCCCTCCCCAAGGATGCAATTTGGACCCATGTGAGAAAGTGTGGCTGCACAGAAGTTGGTGGGGGTGTGCAGGCAGGCCTGGTGTACAGGACACCTACCTATAGGGGTGTCAACAACACTCACTGAGAACTGCTGTCTGAGATGCTGGCAGAACTCACCCAAAGACTTCGCCCATGATGTGCTGCTGAGACTTTCCGGAAAGCCACCTTTTGGGACACCTGTGAGACTCAGTGAGCAGCCATCTGGGCTGGCAGCAGAATTTGGTGAAGACCTACCTGTGAGGAAAGTGCTAGATTTGCTAGAGAAGTGACTGAAGTGTAGACAGAAATCCCTGGGGGTGCTATTGAGAAGACTGCAGGATGAACCTCTGGGGTTCCCATGTGCCAGTCAAGTGCTACAGGAGCAAGAGGGAAGGACAGCAAAACAGACCAGAAAAAGAAACCTCTTATTCCTACACTGTCCCTCCAGCACCCTCCAAAGACAGCAGTAAGTGCCATGCCAGCTAACAAAGAAAAGTTTACAGGGCCCATCTCCAGTATCACAAAACAGGACAATGAAGGATGAATTTGGGATTAGGAAAAAATAAGTTGATGCTCTTACAGTCCACCCCTTTATTTGGGTTACTCAACTACCATATGACCCTCCTACACACATCTTAACTTCTGTATAACAAAAAAGATACAGCTATCTTTCTTACAGGTAAAAATTTTCTCACCATTTACCCAAAATGACATATAGTCTCAACAGTCATTGTTTCCATCTCTGGCTATGTGAATCACTATACAAACTGAATTACAGTCCCACTAAACAGTCTGTTACCAAAAGAATAAATGGTAAAGCTAACTTTCAACAACTTGCATATAAACTAACTAAATGGAAGAAAGAGAGAGAGATAAGATATTTGGCATTTTCCTATAATTCACCTATCATGATAGGGAGGACTGTGATGGGCCCTGCTTGGGTCATACATGTTGGAATGTGTGCAAGGTCTGAGATTTTACCCATCTTACCATCTAGTAGGGACTGGAGTTTAGCTCAGTTGGAAGAGTGCTGCTCTGTGCTCTCTGAGGCCCTTGGTTCCATTGACAGCACCACAAAACCAGGAGAAGGACATGACAGCCCACTCCTGAAGCAGTCCTGAAACAATCAGCCATTGAAAACCCTATGAGGGTTGCTGTGAATCAGACTTGACTCAACAGCATCTAACAACAACAACAACAATAACACCATCTAATAAGTTAGACTACTACATTTCCATGGATGCTGGCAAGAGACTTGAGTCTGGGTCAGAGACAAAGGATTTTGTTATTCATGGTAGATCCAGTGGCAGGAGGTTCATGTTGGCTTGCATTGGTTCCTCATGCTCCCCAAGACCCTCAAGGGTGATGTGAAAGGGGCTCAGGTGGAAGTTCCACCTGCAGTGCATTGGTGTTGCAGATAATGAGCACTGAGCTTGGAAATATACCATTTTAGGTTTTTTTTTCTTTCAATTTTGACAGGGACTCACTATGTAATCCAGGCTGGCTTCAAACTCATGGTCCTCCTGCCTCCACCTCCTGAGTGCTAGGGTTACAGACATGTACTGCCATGCCCACATCCCATTTGATGGTAAGCAGTAAGCAAGCTGGCTCTCAGTCTGGGGTGGAGGACATTGCTTCATCAAAGCTGTTGATTGCGAACACAACCCTGAGAAATGGCGCAGGCAAGTGACAGTCAGGGCCTTGCATTCTTGTCATCCCCAGCAGGAGCATTCAGGGACAATCTGGGCCCCTGGTGGATTTCCTCTTATAAAAACCTACCAGGAGGCCTGACAGATTCTTGACCAAATTCAAATTTTCCCGAGAGTATACCACTCTGTCAGCCATTCTGATGAATGTGACCAGTGGAGGATAGGAACAAATCTGTTCAATTTGACTCCTACAGCATTAAAATTAAGGCAGGGCTGGGGTTGTAGCTCAATGGTAAAGCATGTTTAGCATGCATAAAGCCCCCAGTTCAATCTCCAGTAACCCCCAAAAATACATTTAAAAAAATTAAATTAAGGTTACTACAAATAAGACATCAGGTGGTGCAGTGAGGTTAATCAGCAACATCGATCTCATTTATGTCCCCCCACGGTCCCAGGCTCAGTCAGCTGTGAATAAGGCCCAGAGGGCACTATCAGCTCTTACTTCAAACAGGTGTGATATAACCTAATGCCACTGCAGTGTCCATTATGTCCCACCCAAGGGAATTTAGATCGACCCACATTTAGTATGATTGTCAGTAATTGCAACAGGCAACAGAGGACCGCAACCCCCTACCTCCAATGTAAAGACATTCTGTGACCCCTTCTTCATCACATTCAAGGATACAATTCAAAAGGGCACAGATCACTCTAGTTTTGGATTTCTTGTTAAATTTGATTTGGATCAGCATTACGTTGGCTTGGTTAAGTATGATGATTAATTTTTTTATATGTCCATTTGACTTGGCCATGGTGCCTACACATTGGGTCTATCATTATTTTGGAATGGTCTGGGGTAAGATTTACATTTAAATTGGTGAGCTTTGAGTAAATTAGATTGCCATCCATAACTTCAGTGGAACATATCCGATTGGTTGAAGGTCTGAATAGAACGAAAGCCTGACCTCCTCCTAGCAAGAAGGAATTCTGCAAAAGATAGACTTTAGACTTGAGCTGCAGCATTGGCTCTCCTGGGTCTCCAGCCTGCCAGCGCACTCTGCAGATTTTGGATTTGTTCTTCTCTATAGCTGGGTGAGCCAGTTCCTTAAAATAAACCTCTTTATGTACATGCATACATACATACATACTGTATTGGGCTGGGATTTAGCTCAGTTGGTAGAGCGATGCTCTGCAGTCTCTGAGGTCCCAGGTTTGATTCTTAGAACCAGAAAAATGGGAGAAGGATGTGGCAATCTACTTCCAAGGCAATCCCGAAACAATCAGCCATTGAAAACCCTATGAGGATTGCTAGGAGTCGGACTCGACTCAACAGCACCTAACAACAACAATGTACTGTTAGCTGTCATTGCTATAGCAGAAAAACCAATCAAAACAAACTTACGGAGGAAAGACACTTATTAAGAACTCACAGTTAGAAGATCACCCCATAATGACAGTGGGGCAGGCGTGGCAGTGGCAGGAGGAAGGGCCTATGGTAGATGACCTTACATCTTTGTGAGTAGGAAGCAGACAGACCTGAGCCTCAAGCCCAGATGTTGGGGGAACCTCTAAGGGCAGGTCCCCATAAAGCTAAGACCTGCCTCTCAAAGTTCCACAACCTCCCAGGACATCACCACCAGTTGGGGACCAAACATTAAAGCACATGACCTTGGGGGTCACAATATATTCACATCATGACACTCCAACTCTGGCCCCAAGTGCCTATGACCATCTCGTAATGCAAAATGCACTTATTCCAATTTCAAGAGTCCCCAAAATCTTAACAGTGTCAACCATGTTCAAATGTCCAAGTCCAAGTCTACACTGAGACTCAAGGCAAATTTAGCTGTTGGCCATTGAAAACCAAAAACTCAGTTTACGTATTTCCAACCCATAATGACAGAGAGACAGCATTCCAATTCCAAAAGAGAAGAATGAGGGCACAGAGGAAAGATCTGTTTGTGGCAAGACCAACATCCCACTGGACAAACTGGCCCTGTCATTTTAAGTCTAGCATCTGGCACACAGGACTTCATCTGGCATCTGGCATCTTACACCTGGCATCGTCTGGGCTTGAACAGGCTTGCATGGCTCTGCCCCCATGGCCTTCTTGGGCTGGCCCCACTTATTGCTGGTAGCTGGTGTCTCTCCTCAGAAGACTTCACTTTGCTGGTATATCTAACATCCTGGGGTTTCCATGGCTACTCAGGTTCCACTTCCAAAGCTTCATGCGTCAGCTCTTTAGGGGATCTCCACAAGGCATCCACCCCTGGTACACATGGCTTGGCTTCACGGGCTACCTTCTGGAACCTTGGTGGAAGCCTGCATAGCCCTTTAAGTCTTGCATTCTGCATGCCTGCAAAACCAGCATCACATGAATGATGCCAACTTGTACTGCCAGCTTGAGAAGTGGCTTCATGTTTTTGAACCGCAGCTGCAGTGGTGGCATCTATATGCCTAGGCCAAGAAATCACTTCCCTAGGTGGCTCCCTTTCAGGAGGGCATCCTGAAGGCATTCGCTTTTCGGACATTCTCTTTTTAAAATAAGGAGACAGCTTTCAGACACTTCCTTTTTTACCTGGGACCTTAGATGCAAAGGGTTTGGCCAACACCTTTTGTGCCCCAAGGAAATTTCTTTTGTCTCGGTGAAAAGGAAAAGGTTTTTCTTCACTCGGCTTATCTCTTTGACAATTAAGGCCTGAACTAGCCCTGTCCACAGTAACCTTAGACAAGCCATAGGTTTTTCTCTCTTTAAACTGCACATTTTTTCCAGATCTTTTTTCTCCTCTGCCTTTCTCTATTTTTCCATAAATCTTGCCAAATGCAGCAACCAGTAGCCAAGCCATATCCTCTATATCTCACTGACCTTGTGATAGTTCCTTCACCAAGTAAATCAGTTCATTACTTTTAAATTCAGCCTCACTCAAATCTTTGGGGCATAGAGAAAATGCAGTCTCTTTGCTAGAATACAACACAAATTTCTTCTAGTCTAGTGCCTAAGAGTGTCCTCAATTTCCTCTAAAACTGTACAAATCCCATCTGCATTTCTATTGGCAACAGCATTCTAGCCTTCCTTACTCTCACCAGAGCTGTGCCTTAAGCCCTGCAAGTGCTTTTCTCACCTACATCTCCAAACTCTTCCAAATTCCCATAAATACATTGCAAAGGCCCAGGAACCCCATGGATAGGTTTCTGCACAAAAACAACCCACTCTCTAGTACCAATTTTCTGAATTAGTTAGCTGTCATCACTCACTGTGGCAGAAAAAACAACCCAAACAAACTTATGGGGGTTTATTAGACGCTCACAGAGAATCAGTCCATATGGCAGCAGAGGAGGCATGGCAATGGCAGGGCCTATTTTAGACAACCTCATGGCATGGTTAACTAGAGGCAGATAGAGATCGGGGCTACGGGTCCAGGGTAAAAATCACCAAAGACGTGCTCCAAGTGACATCACTTCTGCAAAACTAAGACCTGCCTGTCAAAGTTCCACAACCTTCCAGGACAGTGCCAGCAGCTGCAGACTGAAAGTTAAAGTGCATAGCCTTTGGGGGACACTGCATATTCTAACCATGACATGTACAAATATACACACACAGCTTACTAATTTTATTTCTGTAGAGAACCCTGACTAATGCACCAAGTAATCTGGACAGTGTCACTTGGTTCCTACAGACTCAATTGCTGTATATGATGTGACCTTAGACGACCTGGGCATCAGCAGGGTGGCAGAGTATATGAAATTATACCACTCTGTTGGAAACACAGTTGTTTCTACCCCTGTGTTTGAAAAATGTGGAGGGTTGGGTAATAGGCATGCTCAGGAGCTATTGATGGCATCATGTACAGAAGAATAGCTCAGGAATGGCCATGCCCCCAAGGAGTTTTCCTATTTTCATATGTGGACAGGGATGACAAGCTCCACACGTCAGACTGTAGCAATAACTGCTGCTTGACTCAGGTGGACCAGGACGGAGATTGTTCTGGGCCTTGCAGACAAGAGAACATTCATTGCACCTCCATTTCATCTTGCCCTTCCCAAGTCTGGGTTGTCCTCCCTAGGAGCTGGGGCTATTGTTCTCTTCCCCCTGCACTACCACTAAACTGGCATGTCCACTCCTGTACCTGTAACTTCGTCTTTACTTCAATCTCCAACAGGCCCAGACCTTTTTTACTGCAAGGCTCAAGTGTTAAACTAGTGGGTCGACTTTTACAACATTTAGAGATACAGGTTTCACTAGCAGTAAAGAGAGGCAGCTCAATGCCCTTGCCTAGCCTGAGGGGTTCCCCTCCCCAAGATGTCCACTCAGGTGGAGCCCTGTCCTTGGCTCCATTGAAGAAAAAGAATTTTCAGGATGAGTCAGAGAGTGGAACAAACTAGTAATTTTATTAAGTAGAGATAAGAAACAGTACACATTTCAGAATGAAGTATTGTAATGCCTTTACAATGGAGATATATATATATATATATATATATATATATATATATATATATATGTCTTCATAGCCCTCAAAATTAGATTCTTCCAAGGATGTAATTTACAACAATTTATAGATTAAACAAAGTTTAAAATTGTTGTTGTTGTTGGGTCCCATCGAATAGGTGTCCAACTCATAGCGACACTACGTACAACAGGCGAAACAGTATTTTTAGTGTTTCTCTGCTATTCATAGGGTTTTCAATGGCAGATTGTTTTTTGGGAGTGGGTTGCCAGGTTCTTCTCCCAAGCCTACAGCATCTGGTGTTCCCAGGTACTCTCTCATCCAAGTACTAATCAGGCCTGACCCTACTTAGCTTCCAAGAACTGACTGGATCAGATGCCTCAGTGGTATGGCTGTGGGCCAAGGATGTAATTTACAACAATTTGTAGATTAAGCAAAGTTTAAAATTAGTGTTTGAAAATTAAGCAAAACTATATGCACTGACTTACTTATTTTTCTTATGTTAAAGAATTTCATTTTGTAAATGAAATTATATGATGGTTTTATGATGTGCCATGGTTAGGTTTGTGGATGGGAGAAGAACGCTAACAAGGTTAAACTCAAAGGTCACAATCATTCAGGCCCTAAGGAAACATAGTCCATTTGCTATTACTAGCACTCTTGTTTGAGAGCCCTGAGGAAAACAAGCGTCTTCTCCATGTAGGCCATCTTGTCAGTTTGGTACCACTGACTGTCAGCTACTAGGGGATGTGAATAGATTCCTTGAGTTAATGATTCTCAGCCAGTCAGAGATGTCATCAGATTTCAGAGTGAGGGGCTTTTCTCCTTTCCCATATGCTCCAAAATTTCTGTCTTTCTATCCTGCCTCACTATCAATTAACCTGTTGGCCACTGCAGGATTCAGCAGGCATTGTACTCAACCAAGTGGCTGGTGTCTTTATGATCTAGGACCATCTCAACCAACAAAAAATCAGAATTCACTTGGGTTGTCCTGAGTCCTTCTTTGTCTTTGCTGCCACTTGGTAAATGTACACAACGGCCTGGCTTGGTGTTGCTCTCAGGGGAAAGAAAGAAGCATCATGCCCGGAGGTGCTCAGGGTAAATGGAGTACCAAACTGTCAAGATAGATTTATATAGTTCTCTGTCCCTCATCAATAATATCCTTGCCATTATTTAGGAAGTGGCTCAAGAGGAAATGATCTGTTTCTGGGTGTGCAAATACAAATAACCTTTTCTTACAAACTATTTTTATACAAGTTATTATCCAAATTACACGCTCCCCATGTTTCATATCCTAGGGGCTCTCTAGCCTGCAGCTATGCCACTGTGGCGTCCCATCCCATCAGATCTCAGAAGCTAAGCAGGGTTGGGCCTGGTTAGTACTTGGATGGGAGACTGCCTGAGAATACCAGGTGCTATAGGCTTGGGAGAAGGACCCAGCAACCCACTCCCCCACCAAGAAAAACCAATCACCCATTGAAAACCCTATGAATAGCAGAGAAGCACAACAATAGTGTTTGATCTGTTATACATAAGGTCTCTTTGAGTTGGATACCAACTTGAAAGCACCTAACAACAACAGGGGCTCTCTATTTTCCCTTAAGCCTCCTTATTATCCCTCCACATGGACAGACCCAGACATGCCTGGACTTGTAAAATTTCTTTGCTTTCCCTAACTTCCTTGTTCTCTAGGAAACCTAAAACCCCTCTCTTGTTCTTCTCATTATTAGCCAGCCAGGTTTAGCTGAGATTGTGAGGTCAAAACACTAACCAATTGCGTGAAACCCAGTCATAGGGATGGTATGAGGGGACAAAAGACCAGACCAGACGGACCTCCCACCTGCACTCTTGCTTGCTGACTAGACTCACAGCTTGCACCCATATTGCAAAGAGAAATTTTGCCCTACAGAGATAAAACTTAAAACGTTTAATTCTACTGTCTTTGTTATCACATCAAATGTATCTCCAGTATGGGGCTGGCCATATTCAGTGACTGCATTAGGATGCCCTAGCTGGATAACAAACTACTGCAGATTGGGTATCTTGAACAGAAAACATTTATTTTCTTAGTCCTGGAGCCTGGAAGTCCATGAGCAAGGTGCTAGCAAACTTGGTGCCTGATGAGGCCTATTTTACAAGACTGTAAAAGATCACCTTCTCTTGCGTCCTCTTGTGGCCTTTCCTCTGAGCTCACCCAGACAGAGACAGAGAGACAGGAGGGCTCTCTAGTCTCTTCCTCTCCTCAAGAGAACATCAATCCTATCAGCTCAAGGCCCCACTTTCTTACCTCACTGGACCTTAATTACTTCCCTAAAGGCCTATCTTCAAATACAAATGTTGCAGCATATGAATTTGGTGAGGACACTGTTCAGTCCATAACTCAGTAAAACAGTGTCCAAGATATTTCCCTTACGGTGTGTGGACCAGCAGGAGGCTAAGAGAGTAAAGTTGGGAAACTTTTTTTTTTTTTGCAGCACTAGGGTTTGAACCCAGAGCCTCATGCTTTCAAGTGCTGTACCACTGAGCTGCAACCCCAGCCCATTTTTTTACTTTTTGAGAGAGGGTCTCAATAAATTACGCAGATTGCCTCTGGTCTCAAATGAACTTGCAATCCTCCTGCCTCTGCCTCCCGAGTCGCTGGGATTACAGGTGTGCACCACTACACCCAGCTAATTGGGAACCTTTCTAAGTTACTTTTTGAAGAGGCTGTTCAATGTTTAGCAATACCAAATGTCCATATGTAGGAGGGAGATGGAGTGGTCCATCAAATGCCTTGACTCTCGGCCCTTTGTTGGATGGTTTTGCAACAAAAGGAACATTATTGGCAATAAGACATGATTTTCTCTCAAGGGCCAAAAGGAGTGGCCAGAGTTGGTATGGCTGCTATATTCCCAGTGCTCAGAATAGAGCCTGGCTCATCACAAGCACTTAATGAGTTTCTTTACTTCTTCTCTATGTAGCAATTTTTTCCCCTCTAATTCTCTATAGTTCTTTGGTTTCCATTTCACTTTGCTGGCTTTTGATTATTCCAGCCCTCTCTGTCCTTACAATATTTCTTCAGCTAATTTCTATTTCATCTTTCTCTTTTATTTTTTATTATATATATATATATATATATATATATATATATATATACATATATATATATTTTTTGGGGGGTGGGTACTGGGGGTTGAACCCAGGGCCTCGTGCTTGCATGTTTTGCAAGAGCTGGACCACTGAGCTGCACCCCCAGCCTATTTTTTTTTTTTTTTTTTTACTTTTTGAGACAGAGTTTTGCTAAATTGCGCAGACTGCCTCTGGTCTCGAACTTGTGATCCTCCTGCCTCTGCCTCCCGAGTCTCTGGGATGACAGGCACGCACCACCGCACGCGGCTCTTTTATTTTTTTCTCCACTCTTTTTCTGACCTATGTTCAACCTCCTGATCTCTTATGAGCTTTCCCCCAAGCTTACTACATGCTCTTTTTAGTGGCAATCATTTCATTAGTCTTTTTAAATGCCTGGAAACTGCTTGATTACAACTTTTGTCTGCTCTCCAGCAGCATTTTCTTGGTGAGTATTCCTCCTCAGCCATTTGCTTTTCCTGTCCTTTTCTCATGTTTGTGGAGATCCCTTGTGACTTCTCTTTGATGACTCACAGCTTTGAAAAAGTGGAATTTTTCTTGGACCAGATCTTTGATAGAGCATCTCATGGGAGGAGTTGGGGCAATACTCCCAGTTAGCTGGAATTTTCCTTATGACCCAGGGTTTTAGATGTGAGCTTGGCCAGGTTTATTCCTCAGCCAGAGCACATGAGGATATGGTTAGCATCGCAAAGAAACTGGCTCTCAGTCTACTTCCTGCTGCTGTGAAAGAATACTTGAGACTGGGTAATTTACAAAGAATAGAGGCTTATTTCTTAGACTTCTGGAGGTGGAAAGTCAAAGGTTGAGAGGCCAGCATTGGTGCGGGTCTTCTTACTTTGTCATCCCATGGGGGAGAGGTCCTGTGGTAGGATAGTGTGCATGTGTGAGGCAGAGTTCATTTTTGTTTTTTGGTTTTTTGTAGGGGTTTTGTTGGTTGTTTTTTGCAGTACTGGGGGTGCTGAACCCAGCAAGCTCTCTACCACTGATCTGCACCCCCAACCCCCTTTTAATTTTTTTTTTATCTTGAAACAAGATCCCACTAAATTGCACAGGCTTTCTGACCTCAAAAATCACAATCCTCCTGCCTCCATCTCCCAAATTACTGGGCTTATAGGTGTGTGGCCCCATGCCACACATGCTCTCTTTATAAGAGAGCCACTCCCAGGATAACTGGCCTGTTCCTATGATAATAGCATTGATCCTCCACAGGGGAGGTCCCCTCATGGCTTAATCACTTAAAGGTCCCATTTCTTAATGCTGTTACAAGGAAGGAGGGTGACAGTGGCTGGCCTAACTAACTCCATTCTGTTCCTCTCTGGCTCTATTTTGCCTCTTTGAGATTTTTCCTCCTGAGTCACTTTCTTCTGCAGTTAACTTTGGATTCCAGGAACAGTATTATCTTTATGACAAGGGACCAAAGCTACCTGCAAGCAAACCTCACAGAACAGATCATCCCCTAAGTGAAGGCAGGTAGCTTTGATGGCAAGGCTGGGACAGGAATGATCATCTCATGGGAATCAGACTGCTCCCAATGAGTAGTAACTGTGACAGCAGCTTCTCCAGAACCCCTTGCAGAACTGGAACTGAGATCCTGATCAATCAGACCACTGGCCTGACCAAGCTGATCTGCTCCATCAGCTATGCATACCCCAGCCTCCATTATTTCCTCTTTCTATAAACTCTCAAAGTTTCTGCTAGCCTCCTGAAGACAGACTTTGGGTCACTGAACCTCTTTATCTGTTCTTACCACATGGTCACATTCATTAAATCTCCTTTCTCGGCCCTTTACTACTCTTTGATTGGAGTATTGGGATAGATGAGTAAGCCTGGTCTGTTGGGGCTCCCAGCATGGGATTTTTTTGTCCTAAACCCTGACAAAAGCAATGGCAATTGAATTTCAACACAGTTCTTGGAGGGGGGCATTCAAACCATAGCACTGCCTCTGTGAAGGAGATTTGTATAATTTGATTTTCATCTACATATTTATCTGTGGCCTGAATGATGAGGGAGGATGATTATGTATTGGTACATGAGTGCAGCAATCAGAGAGAGAGAAAGAGAGAGAAAGAGAGAGAGAGAGAGAGGGAGAGAGAGAGGGAGAGAGAGGGACTGTGTCCTGAGCACTTCTGTAGTTGAGCGTAGTTGTGCGTAGTTGAGCCAAAGGAGATGCTGCCAGCAGCAGAGCAGCAGACCTCACACCTCATGCAGATAACCCAGGTGGGATGTCGAACCTAGCTGGGAGGACAGAGCCCTCTCCACACTCCTGCCAGGGCTCAGGGGCTCAGGAGCATGGGCCAAAGGGACTATAGCCCTGCTCTGCCTCCATGTCAACTGAAATCTTGGGTTTCAGGGTTGGAAACCAGCCCTGACCAACATGTGCAAGCGCCCTGCTCTCCTTTCTTCTAGATGGTTGGACATCTTAAGCAAAGAAGAATCGAGTGTGTACCACAGGGTGAGGGAAGAAGTGAATATCTAGATTGTTATAGATGAGGCACTTCGAGTTTGTCCATGTCTCTCGGGGTCTCTACCTCAGGATGGCTCAGATGTAAGCATCTTTGGATTCCCAATCAGATTCAAATTTTGGGGAAAAAGGGAATCTCCTGAAAGGGCCAGGCACAGTGGCACACACCTGTAATCCCAGCAACTCGGGAGACAGAGGCAGGAGGATCACGAGTTCGAGACCAGAGGCAGTCTGTGTAATTTAGCAAGACCTTGTCTCAAAAAGTAAGAAAATGGGCTGAGGGTGCACCTCAGTGGTCCAGCACTTGCAAAGCATGCAAGCGAGAGGCCCTGGGCTCAACCTCCAGTATGACAAATAATGATGATGATGATGATGATGATGATGATGATAATAATAATAATAATAATAGGAAAGGGCTGGTGTGTATAGCTCAATGGTTGAGTACTTGCCTAGAAGTTAGGAGGCCCTGGGCTTGATCCTCTAATCTGAGGAAAGAACTAAAATATATCCGCTGCTAAGAACTACTGTCATCTATTTTGTTTTTGCTTTTGTAGAAGAAATACTAGGTAGTGTTGTTACCAGGGAGTAGGTCCAGAAAGGAAATGCAGATGTGGATTGTGGGTCTGGGAGGGTGGCAGCAGGCAGGTCCTTCCTAGGCAGCAGCAATTACCTTTCCCTTCCCCTGCAGAAGATACCTTGGTTTGTCTGTGCTTTCCCATATAAAAAAATTTATACAAGACACAGAAATTATAGTATAGAATATGTTGTTATTAGGTCCTGTCAAGTTGGATCTGACTCGTAGTGACCCTATGTACAACAGAACGAAACACTGCCCAACCCTGTGCCATACTCAGAACTGCATTAATGTTTCTCTGCTATTCATAGAGTTTTTCAATGGCTGATTGCTTTGGGGATTATTTCAGGAGTCAGTTGCCTGGTCCTTCTCCTGTTTTTGTGCTGCTGGGGATCAAACCTGGGCCCTCAGAGAGTGCAGAGTAGCACTCTACCAACTGAGCTAAACCCCAGCCCCAATATAGAATATAGAATAAGTTTATTAAAAATAGAGAATATAGGCATATATTGCAAAGATAGTACATCTGAGCAACAGTGAAGGGCTACTGTTGCTTAGAGATAGTGTCAGCTGTGATCTTTATGGTGGGATTTGAACCTCAAGGGGAAGGAAAAGATCATGTTACACTTGGGGCTTGTACCCAGCATAGGTTAATGGATTCCCAGTGTCTTCAAAGGACTGGGCTCAGAGGAAGGCGTTTTAAGTGACTAGAAATCCAGGCAGCTACCCATCTTGAAAAGATAGCAGAAGCCACTAAACATGGCGGGGGGTGGTGTATGTCTCACACAATCTTATCCTTCCTGGAGGAATGTAGAAGGGATGAGTGATTTTAATTCTCTGTTTCCTTCTAGCAAGTACGCTACTTGTAAGAATATTATCTATCAGGGAAGCACTGACCACCAGACCAAAGCATTTGTCCCACAGGAGATTACATTGATATTCACACTACAGGTGGCACATTGCTAGGCTGGGAGATGGGTGTCTGCAAAGGACTCTATTTCCTTTCTTTCTGCCTACCATGGCTGCAACAGTGTGGTGCTGACCCATCATCCCTGCAGAATGGCTGGAAAATTCTGTTGACTCAAAGTGAGGATCAAAGGAACCAAAGGATAGCAACAGCTGAGGGTGATCATCAGTAACCGTGGGTCCTTTTCACATGGGGGACAAACTCTCATCCTCTTTACCAAGCATTTCAATTTAAAATATGTTATATCGCTAGAAATGCCTGTCTGTAGGGAAAAATTGGGAGGAAATTGGCAAAAACTCCAAAAATGGGAAAATGGCTAAATCTAGGGAAAATGAAAGTAACTTGGTTGGATGTTTGTACCAAACCCTTCGCAAATCCCCCAAACCTGATTGGACAATTGGACTCAAAGCTGATTGGCTCAGGCCATTCCATGGGTGAACTATATAAGGAGCTGCACTGCAGCAGCTCACTGTTTTTTCGCCCAGAACTTTGACCACCAACAAAGAAAGACCCCTTTTCTCACCGGGACCAGCAGCAAGGAAACAACACCCCTTTTTTTGCCTGGACCACCACTGAGGAAACAGCTCTCTCTGCTCTCTCCCCCCTCCTTCTATGAGGAAAGAAAGCTCTCCCGTGGCGACCATCAACAAGGAAAGAACTCGCTCTCTGCTGAGACCAACATGGAAGCATCTGTCTGTGAGGCAGTATAAGAGCTGCTAGCACTTAAACCTGTATGCTTTGGGTTTTCTCTCCGCCCTGATAAGGGCAGAGAAATAAAGAGCTGTGTTTGTCCCCGCAAGGCAAAAGTGCCTGATGCCTTTCCTTTCTCCCATCTCTGCTGGCATCCTGAGGGCCGCAGGAGTCCCGCACCCCTCACCCAAGTGTCCAGAGTGAATTGTGTTTAGTATTTGTGTGCGTGGCGGCGCCACCCATCAGAACATCCAGGTGGACAGGGAGGTGCGCGCCCCACATATGTCCCTTTATGATCTCTTTGTATCATCTAGGTTGCCCTGGTCCTTGGAGATTAGATCTCAATTTAAGGACCCCCCTCTAGGAATGAGTTCTGGGCACTTGGATGAAATGCATTCTGGAAACCTACCTAAAACCAGCTTAGCCATCTAAGAAGTATGCAGCTGGGGAGAATTTGGATAATTTGCTGAAAGGATTAGAAATGAGACCTAAATGAGGAAAGAGAATACTTGGAGGAAAAAAAAGATGTTTAATTACACTGAGAAACTAAAACCTGGTGAGTTTACCTTTGTGATTTTGTTCAGGAAATGGACATTAACCACTTACTTGTGTCAAATGATGTATCATTCATTAAAAATTCCAAAATAGATAAGACATAGGCCCAGCCTGGGAGTTTACTGAGCAACCAAGAAAGTGTTTGGATGTTTCAGGGGAATCTCAAGAGCTGAAGTAATAATCTATTGTATTTAATTGCATTTTTTATGATTATATGGTTATTGGGTTGAGGGTCCAACTCAGTAGCAGTACCTAGCACACATGAAGCCCTGGGTTTAACCCCAAGTACCACGAAGAAACAAAAACAGAAGCAAGTTTGTTTAAAAGAATTTGGACAATCAAGAAGAAATTAAAAATCATTTTTCATCCTGCCACTAGATAACCACTGTTAACTCTTTTGTCTATTTTGTATGTCTCTATGGTTATAATAACAAGCATTAACTTTTCTTTTGAAAGCTTATTCTTGGCTAAAGAATAGGAGAAGCTTGGAGTCTGATGCAGCTCATAAATTAGTTTCTTCATGATAACTAATATTGGTTTAATGTGTCCACATTCCGGGGACTATGGTGGACTCTCATTTAATCTTCATATCCATGGATACCATGACAATCCCCATTTTACAGGTGAGAAAACTCAGGCTTTGAGAGGTTAATCTGCCCAAAGTCTCATAGCTAGTGAGTGGCCAGCAGAGCTGGACTCACCCAAGATCTCTTTTATTCCAAAATTCTCAGGCAGCCCAGGAATGAGAAGCAGCAGCAAAGTCTTTGTCATTAGAGAAGTAATTCAACATCTGATCATCTATGGAAAGACAAAGGCCAAATGGCTACATGCCTCAAGAAACAAAACAAAGCCTAAGTTTGGTCTTGCGACCAACTCTCTAATAGAAATGTAAAGGGAAGAAATGTATACTTTGTCACACTCTGGAAGGAGGGTCTGTGAATTCTGTCATACTCTGGCAGGAGGGACCATGCTGGTGCCTGCTAGTGTAGTACTGCCTCCTAGTGGAAATAGTGGTGTAGAGTACTGTGTCCTGCAGCACCAGCCCTTGAAGACACCCCTTGAGATGAAAGGGGGAAAAATCTTTAGAGAGAAATTTGCAAGAGTTGGAAGTTTTGCATTGGCAGGTGGGAATGAGTGTTATAACTACTACTGTGACCCCTACCTCTCCCCAGATCCTGGTAAGTCTTGGAGAAACTCAGATTACATATATTTCTCATTACTTTTTTTGGGGGAAAGGAAGTGATGCTAAGGATTGAACCCAGGGCCCGGCACATGCTAGGAAAACACTCTACCACTGAGCTACAGCCCTAGTTATCCTGCCTTTTTTTTTTTTTTTCTGGTGAGACAGAGTCTTGCTATGTAGCCCAGACTGGCCTTGAACTCATGATCCTCCTGCCTCAGGCTTTGAAGTGCTAGGGTTATAGGCATGTGCACCATACCTGGCATCTCCTATGCTCTTAACAACATGTTTTCTTCCATGCCTTGTTACAATGAAATTATCTGTGATGTTCCCATAACTTAAATACTTAGTAGATGACAACTAAATGATATATTTCATCATTTGGGGGAATTATTTGACATCTAAAACTCTACCAAATGGCACAAAGTAAATGACCAAAACATGCTCTTAGGTTTGTGCATTTCACCCTTTGCCTAGAACAAAAGGCCCTCAATCCTCAGTACAAACAACAGAACAAAATGCTGCCCCATCCACATTGACAGCTTGCCCCAACACTCCTTATTCTCTTCTCACAAAATTGAGAGGAATATGGTCATTGTTTTAGATCTGGATTAATAAGATTTTTTAAGCTTAAAATAAAAAGACATATGTCCCACAGATGGAAACTCTCTCCAGAAAGATTTTGCAATCTGAATCTTCTGTCAAAGCTAGATGAAAAATTCTGTCCAGGGTGATGGTGGGATCAGAAGAATGCTGTAGGACACATGGATTTAATATAGAGATCAGCTCTGGGCTTTGAGCAGCCTATATGCTCCCTGAAATACTAGGTGAGATGGAATGAGTATGAACAGGTATGCATTCTTCTGGAGACAGGTGGCTTCTAAAAATGGTCTTACCCAAAGAGAAGGCTGAAAACCATTGGCTGAGATTCTTCAGAGCATCCTTCAAATCATGAATTTGATGTTGATTAACACCACAGGCACTGTTAGTATTTATTATTATTAAAATAATTAACTTACAAACTTATTTGAAATAACTAATTTTTATGCTGTTACAAGTAGCAATGTGGACAGATCTCATAAACAAAAAGTTGAGGCAGACATAAAAGGGTGAATAATTCCATTTACAGGAGGAAAAAGGACAAAGTAACTCTAATTTCTGATGACAGAAGATGAAATATTGGTCACCCTACATTGCCCTAAATTGTGGAACTTTGGGAAGTGGGTCTTTGGCAGAAGTAGCTTCTGGAGGTGGGCCTTTGGAGACTCCCAAGAGTCGTCTGAAATAGGCCTTGCCACCACAGTGCTTGCCCTGCTCCAAGTATGGACTGATCCCCTAATTGTGAACGTCCAATAAACCTTTTCCTCCTTAAGTTTGTTTGGGTCAGTTTTTCTGCTACACCACCAACAGCTGACTAGTACAGTAGCAAATGTTCCACATCCTAGAAATGCCAAGCATAGTTTGTATAGTGTTCCCTTTTGGCTGCCACTGTCCTGCCTGTAGTCCTCTGGCCTGGGAAGCCACACGGTGCTGTTCTGGGTGGAAGAGGGTGTCACGTCCACTATCCCAGGCCCACAGGGATCTGAGATGAGGCCGGCCAGATTCCCTCTGCTCCCTGTTGGGCTGCAGACTTGGAGCAAGGAGAGAGAAGAATTTAAGGCAGCACAGGTTAGAAGCAGGAGATTGTGCCTAAGAGAGACAGGAGAAGAGTGTGGGGGCCTGGCCTGCTCATCTCAACAGCTTTCTGCTCCAGTTCTTGTCCAGATGTAGCTTTACATTATCTGCCCATGGCAACCTGACCAGCTCTGATTTTTTGCAGGTACCTGACATAGCAACCCTTTCCTAGGTGAAGATAACTACATCCATCAGGAGCTGGCAGGAAACGACATGGCTCACTTAAAAAATGAGAATTTAATGAAAGGATTTACAGGTGGGAACAGGTTCAAGGGATAGTCCCCTCCACCCGTGCCCATTCCCCCACCCCAGCTCTGTCAGTCCAGGTAGCCCTTCCTTTTGTCCCTCTGGGAGTGGAAATGTAGGCTGTGCTAGAGTGTTTCAGGCCTGGCTAACAATAAACTCACCTGGGAACCTTTGAAATGCATCTGTACCTGGACCCCGCTCCCAGAATTTCTAATTAAGGGTCTCAGGTGAGGCCTTGGTCATGGCACTGTTGTAAAGCTTTCACAAGACCATCATGCCCAGACCAATGAATTTAGCTCCTGTGGGGTGTTGGGTGTGGGCATCAGTACTATTCCAAATTCTAGATCAGCCAGAGCTGAGAAGCTCTGTTCTGTTTCCTTGCAAGATCTATTGTTTTGGTACAAACTCAGGGCCCTGTTTTCCTCAGACCTTCCTTTCGTTTTTCAGCATATATTTCAGAGGCAAAATAAGATAATCACATTTAAATACTGAATATTAAATATTTTCACCCCAATAACACTACTTGAGGTATTGTCATTCTCTCCAGCCAGAAGAGAGCTAAGAACAAGGAAGTAAAGAGAAAAAAAGCAACATGCATATTTTATAGCAGCTCTATTCACAGGAGCCAAGAGGTGGAAATAACCCAAGGGTACATCCACAGTATGAAGAGATAAGCAAAACACCTCATATATGTGCAATGGAATATTATTCAGCCTTTAAAAGGAAGGAAATCCCAGCTGGGTGTGGTAGTGCACAGCTCTAAATCCCAGTGATTCAGGAGGTGGATGGAGGAGAAGCAAGTTTGAGGCCAGAGGCAGCCTGTGCAACTTAGCAAGATCCTGTATCAATTTTAAACAATTAAAAAATGGGCCAATTTACAGTTTAGGAGCAGAGCACTTGCAAAGCAGGCACAAGGGCCTGGGTTCAGGCCCCTAGGACCAAAAAAAAAAAAAAGAAAAGAAAAGAAAAGAAAAGAAAAAGAAAAAGAAAAAAGAAAAAAAGAAAAGAGAAAAGAAAAGAAACAGGGGTGGGGGGAATCCTGTCATATGCTACACACAGTGAGCCTTGAGGACATGATGTCAAGTGAAATAATCCAGTCACAAAAAGACAATTATGTGATTCCACTTCCATGAGGTATTTAAACTAGTTAAGTTCATAGAAACAGAAAGTGGAACATTGGCTGCCAATGGCTGGGGCACAGGGGATGATGGGCTGTGTTTAATGGTCACAGAATTTCCAGTTTGTAAGATGAAAGTGTTCTGGAGATCGAGGGTGATGATAGTCACACAACACAAATGTACTTAACACTATTTAGCTAACTGTACATTTAAAAACGGTTCAGATAGTAAGTTTTGTTGTACATTTAAAAACAGTTAAGAGGCTGAGGGTGTGGGGCACTAGTAGAGCACATATGCAGGAGATCTTGGGTTCAATCCCTAGCACCAAAAATAAAAAAAGTGGCAAAAATTATATGCGGATTTTGCCACAACTTTAAAATAGTCAAGCAATAATGTTTCAATAAATTGTACCTCCCTACCTGAGTTTGCAACTCTCATAATGGAAAAAAGGAAGGCTTCCAGTGTCTGCTGATTGGAAGCTGTTGGCTGAGGAAGCTGTAGGTGATTAACTAGAAGGGTGTCTTGGGCGATTATTTAGGGCATCATGTTTGGCTGATAAAACCACTTGTAAAATCCCTAGTTATTTCAGAAATAGAGTTTGCTGCTGAAAAGTATTTATATTGGTGGACATTTCTTAGCACCTAATTTGAAAACAGCTCCTTTGTTGCTCTTATTTTTTGTTTATTAGGAATGCATTCTTAATTTTTTTGTTGTTGTTATTTTGTTTTGTTTTGTTTTGCAATAGCTGGGGGTTGAACCCAGGGCCTCACACATAGTTTGCAAGTGCTACACCACTGCGCTGTACCTTCAGCCCATTTTTAATTTTTTTTTTATTTTGAGAAAGAGTGTCATTAGGTTACGCAGGCTGCCTCTGGCCTTGAACTCTCAATCCTCCAGCCTTAGCCTACAAAGTTGCTGGGATTACAGGTGTGAGCCACCATATCCCATTTCTTCTTCTTCTTCTTCTTCTTCTTCTTCTTCTTCTTCTTCTTCTTCTTCTTCTTCTTCTTCTTGTGCTGGGTATTGAACTCAGAGCCTTGATAATAGATGCTAGACAAGCACGCTGCAACTAGCTGAGCTACATCACCAGCCCATCTTTTGCTTTTTATCTGGAAACAGAGTCTCACTAAATTGCACAGGCTGCCTGTAGCCTCAAAGTTGGGATTCTCCTGCCTCTGCCTTCCGAGTCGCTGGGAGTATAGGTGTGCACCACCATGCCAGGCTCTGTTTCTTGTTTTTCTTCTTTCGAAAGTGCCCATCAGGTAGTGGATGAAAAAGTGATGCCCAAATGCCTGTGGGTGATATGAGCACACAAGCTACCATTCTCTGTGTTGATAACATGCAGCCTGACTGTAACACGGGCCTCTAGTACGCAAGCAGTATCACATTAGAACTCTGGTCTGCTAAGTTACTTGTGTGTGTGTCAGGTAGTACTGAGCTACTTACCTCTCAGTTTTCTCTGTGCCTCACAGGGAACAGAAATTAATTTCTTTGGTTAGAAATTGTAACAGGGCTGGGATTTAGCTCAGTTGGTAGAGCTCTGCTCTGCAGTTTCTGAAGGCCAGGGTTTAATTCCTAGCACTGCAAAAATGGGAGAAGGATGTTATAATCCACTCCCAAGGCAATCCCGAAACAATAAGCCATTGAAAACCCTATGAGGGTCACTATGAATCATACCCGACTTGTGGACTTGTCCGCACCTAACAACAACAACAACAACAACATGCAGTTGATGTCTTTGCCTGCAGCTGTAGCTCTGTGGCGTCTGATCCTGTCAGATCTCAGAAGCTAAGCAGGGTTGGGCCTGGTTACTACTTGGATAGGAGACTGCCTGGGAACACCAGGCGCTATAGGATTGGGAGAAGGACCCAGCAACCCACTCCCCAAAATCAATCTGCCATTGAAAACCCTACGACTAGCAGAAGAAACACTGACAATAGTGTTTTGCTTGTTATACATAGGGTTTCTATGAGTCAGATCCCTACTCAATGGCACCTAACAACAACAACAACAAAAGAGTAGCTGCAAAGAGAAACAAATATGTAAAGTGACATATTGAGTTTCCAGGAAATTGCTGTAAATTCAAGGTGGTATCTTTTATTTTTATAATAAACTGATAAGGAGTGTTTTTGAACTTAATTTACTGTGTAATTTTGTATGTTTGTCTAAATAAATACATACAAAGCCATATAAATTAGTAAATAATTTATAAATGATAGCTATCATTTATAAATGATAGAAAATGATAGGTCTTTGAATACCTTTTTTCTTTACTTTTTACATGCTTCTGAATCCCTTTTTTAAAAAAATTCTTCATTTCTAAAATGTTGGGTTTCCTAATAATCGTCATTCTTTGTTGATGTTTTTATTTTAAGTATCATCCATCTGACAAAGAATGTAATAATTTTCTTATTCCTAGGCACCTATTACTTATACTTTTATCATTATGTGTCATGTCTTACCTGATCACTCTTCTTTAGTTTGCATTTCTCATAGTGAAGCCCGAAATCCAAAATAGCAAAACTGTTAAGATATCTTTTACACTCTTGACCTTCCTCAGAAGGCTACTGAGTAGCACCAATATTTGCCTGTTTATCTTTTCATAAAGGGATGTTAGACATAAGGAAATATGTTTGTTGAATCTATATGTCTTTTAGCTAAATTATCGTACAAGCTACCTAAAACACAGGTTGCAGAAACCCTCACTTGGGATCCACATGTTTCCTCTTTTTTTGTGTAGACATTATAGGAACACCTGAATTTGGGCAACCTGATCATGCTATATTTTCTGCATTATTTGCACAGAAAAGGAAAGTTGTGCTTTAAAAATGTTGAAGTAAAAGCTGAAAGCTTATCATGAGCTTATTTCCCACTTTGGAAAGGTTTACTTGCTGTGTTTATTGTTGAAACCAAGGTAATCAGGCTTACTGTTGTCTCAGAAGACCACTTCCTATTAATTCCTCTGGTAGTAGTCAAACCTTACTATTTTGAAATCATACATAGTAGTATAACCCACTTTTCATCTTGGACATTTCTTCATTGCATCCCATACAATTGTCAAGCCCTATTCCAGCCTAAATGTAGCCATTGCCTGTCCTGACTGAGATTCTCTTGGTCAGGGTGGATACATTATATTCTTAATGGTTCTTGTCTTTTAAGTTAATCCAGGTATATTATGGACTATAAATGCTGTAACTTCTGATCTCCCTGCTTCTTACCAAAACCATATCACCTGATAAAGATTTAAGAATTCACAGCCACTCACTGATACCAGACATGCCCTTCGGTTGTTCAAGATTCTGGCATATTACAAAAGCAAATGGATTTTCTAACTTCCTCTGACACCTAAAGCAAAAATGAGCAATGAACTAATGCCTTCTCAGCCACAAATCAACATCTGAAAGAAGCAATATCATTTTTTTAAAATTGGAGCACACCCTAAAAATAATACCTTTGAAACTATAGGAAATGCCCTAGCCATCTACTTTACAAAGCAAGCAGTTGTCACTGATTTTTCCATGATTGTTATTATAAGGAAAGTTACTTCATATAATTTCATCAATCCAGGGGAATTTATTCAGATATGATGATCTGCCCCTACAGAAGGAAAAAGATGTTGACATCTCACGAGGAGATTTAGGTGTTAGACTACTCAAAGTGGCCACTTGGTGGCTCCTAAGTACATCTTTGCATCTTTATTAACAATGGTATCTGGAAACATCTATAATGCCAATGATGGATCAGCCAAAATATAAAAATATGGGTGGAAAAAATTTACCTATGGTTCAAAATGTGATTGACACTTGCCTTAGATATGTAAGTATCAAAATCCAGGAAAAGCTATAAAGGTAGGCCAATGCTCAGAATCCTACCTCAAGAATCACATGAACATTTACAAAAGGACTCATACTGTTGCCCAAATGATAATGCTTTCAATATGTTTCAGTAACAGCCTGGAATTTTTCTGGTTGAGACAAAAGCTTTATTCTGCTAAAAGGATATTTTAACTGATATAAAAAGAACTTGAGACTTTTTTCCAAAGTGGATGGAGAAACAACTTTACAGTTGCCATACTTCAGAAACTAGAATCTTCAGATAAAATAGAAACTTCATTGTTCACATTTTCCCTAAGGTTCTAGAAAGAAAAAAATTAATAATATTGTACTCAAAATATCACCAAAATCAAACTTGTTCAGGGAACGGGAATGAAGCTCAGTGGGACACTCATCTATCATAAAGAAGGCCTTGGGTTCAATCTGTAGCACTACAAAAACAAAATCAAAACTGTCCAAATTTTTAAGACATCCCAGTCCCAGAAATGATTTTTTAAATTGTATATCCTGGAATTGATGAAATACAGCAGAATGTAGCCTAAAAAGAAATCACTGGACTTGGAAATTAAGAAGTCATTGGTGACCTTGCTTGGAGAAATCCATCCATCCCACTGGATGGAAGAGTGCAGATGAGTGAGTTCAGGGGTGAGGATAGCTTGAGTTCCCCTGGAAAAAGTACTCCCTGCTGTCAAAAATGATTTGCAGCAGCTATATTGATCTAGCCTGCAACCATACCACTGTGGCATCTAATACTGTTAGGTCTTGGAAGCTAAGCAGGGTTGGACCTGGTTAGTACTTAGATAGGAGATAGCCTGGGAACACCAGGTGCTGTAGGCTTGGGAGAAGGACCCGGCAACCCTCTCCCAAAAAACAATCAGCCATTGAAAACTCTATGAATAGCAGAGATTCACGACAATAGTGTTTCATTTGTTGGATGCAGGGTCTCTATGAGCTGGACACTGGCTTTATGGCACCTAACAACAACAACAATAACATATTGATCTAGCACATTATCTATGAAAAAAGATAGACTGTCAGACGGGAGTATTATAAGAGAAAACTCAACAAGCCTGTGTCTTCCTCAGCAAGCCCATTGCAGTACAGGGAACCTATGGTCTTCCCAATGTCTCAAGGTTGCATTATTCTTTCCTCTTTGGTCAATATTCTGTCTATATCCCACTCTCTCTCTCTCTCTCTCTCTCCCTTTCTTCCCCCTCCCCACCTTCCTCTCTTTCTCTTCACTCTGCTTGTTAGCAGGAGAGCCCTGGGATTTCTCCCGATTCAACCAGCCATCATTCTTTAGTCTTCTCTGAACACAGTGGAGCTCCAGCACACAAAAGGGACTAGGCCTGGACTGCCTGTCTCCTAAAGTTACTTTAAAGAACTGCATACTCCAGTTTCTGTAAACCCTACAGGCTCTCCAGGAATTGAGTCACCACAGATCCCTGCAGAATGACACTCCCTGTCCTCTTCCATATCTTAACTTTTCTCTGTAGTGATTAATTCTGTTTGCAAACTGGAGAATTGAAACTTTGCTGTAAAAGTGGTGTCTTTTGTACCTTATGCAATAGGGTCCATTCATTCCTTTGTCCTTTCACTCACTCAGCTATTCAACTACTTAGCAACTCTTCATTGAGTGAACACAAAATAATGGGACAGCCATGTTGCTAAAGTTAGGAATTAAAAGATGACTATTGTGAGTTTATGAGTAACAAAGTGATCTGATACATAGTATGTACTTATGTATTGAATGAATGATAATTTTGTCCTTTATGGACATTCTAATCTAATAGGGGAATGTAAGTGAACAATTTAAATTGTTTTAGTGCAATAGTAAATAAACAGATTGAGTCTAATACAGAGGATCATATCTACATGGAAGTTAGGGATGGTTTGAGAGAGGAAACATTTGTTTGAACTCAAAAAACATATAATGATTTTCCAAGAAATGAAAATAGCAAAGTTGTTTTCAGGGAGTCCACAACTACTTACAGGTTTGTTTGTTGTTTTTGTTCTGTTGCTGTTTTTTAGACAGGGTCTCACTATGTAGCCCCAGATAGCCTCCAATTTGAGATCTTCCTGCCTCAATTTCCCAAGTGCTTGGATTACTGGCATGCACCATTGTGCCTGGCTTCACAGGTCTGATTTTTGTCACACCTTTCTAATCATACGTTGCTATTACAAGTACTTAACAATATTTTGTTGAACTCCAAGCTTTTGGTTTATTTTGGCTTTTGTTTCCACAGCAGTGATAGGTAGGCAAAGTAAGATTCAAAACAACTCTAAAAAAGAGGCTATTTTTGATAGAGTAGATGGAATTAATTCAAAAACCAAAAGGGTGTATTCCAAGCTTCTTCCTGAAAGAATCTTTTCATTTCTTGTAATTTCTAAACCAAGTGGAAGATATTCTTCCTCAAAAACAATCTCTTTGCTAGTGTTAGAGGGGGATGAGCCAGGGTGGTAGCACTGGAGAGGTGGCAGCATAACCTCTGTCCTTGGTCATGTTTATAAAAGAATTTTAAAATTGACCCAGAAGGGAAACTTGAGGATAATTTATTTAGAGTTAGGGAAGGAGAGAGCACCCTGAGTGCCAGGGCAAAGCGACTAGAATTTAGGCTGGTGTGGGAAGAAGGGCAATGGAAAAAGAAAGTTACTCTTTCTAAGGTAGCAACCAGAAAGCAGGAAAGTCTAACAGTGAAGATCCATGAACAGCTGTATTTATACTTCTGAGTTACAGGTCAAGAAGCATGCAGGTCCAGCAATAAGACTGTAGTTGTTACCCAGCAACCTTAAACATCTGTGAACACCTCTGGACATCTTCCAACATCTGCATACTTCTATGGACTTCTGTGGACTGCTCTGGACATCTCCTGAGAACTGCGAGCCACTGCAAACTGTGGACACTGCACTGAGGGGTGGGGTTTGGGGGTTTTTAGTCTCAATCTCATTAAGAGAGCCCCTCTTTTTGGTCTTTTCTTTAGCTGTTCTTATTTCTCTGATGCTTTGGCTTAGGCTGGCCTTCCTACGCTGTTAAGCAGGTTTTCCTCTTTATGAAAGGAGGGCTCTGGATCCCTCATTTTAGTCTGGACCTAGAGGCATCTGTTGTCTTCATATGTAAAGTGAGTTACTAGTTACAGACCAGGCCACTGTAAAGGTGTTTCTGGCTGCAGACTAGATCATTTGTAAGAAGGTATTATCTACTAACCATTCTGCTATATGCAAGGATTTTATTTCTCAGATACATACAGACCACTAGATCAAACCATTTGTCTCAGAGGAAGTTCACATTGATATTCATGTCTCAAATGGTGGCTGGAAGCAGATGGCTACAGGGCCTTTTTATTCCCTTTCTTCCTATCTAGCATCTCCTATCACACTACCTCTTAATTCTTTCTCTGACACCAGGATGAGAATCCAGAAAACACCTCCTTACCCTACCCCTGTCCCTGGTTCTTTGCTTGCTTTGGAATTCTTCCAGGCACCAGCAGAAGGACTTGAAAGAGCGAAATCCAGTCATTTAAATTGCCATTATCAATTCACTAGTGATTAAATATACTAAGAAAATTCTTAATTGTATGACAGCACAGAAAATTACATTGCACCCAGAGCTGAGCTTGCTACACCAACAGATTCCTCTAAATTGGAATTGAGAAAGAACTCTTATTTGCAGCAAGAAACATGGATCAATACTGACACTTATGGAAATGTTTTAATGAGTAAGGGCAAGCAGTTTGTTTCAAGAAATTACTGGCCTAACAAGACCTGCCACTGTTACCAATGCTAACTAGGTGCTGTTCTGTGAAGTTGTCTGACCTGTTCTATTCCAGCTATAAACTACTTGTTGTTAGGTGCCTTGGAGTTGAATCTGACTCATAGCAACCCTATGTACAGCAGAACGAAACACTCCCTGACTCTGTGCCAGGCACACAATCTTATTTATGTTTAAGCCCATTGTTGCAGACACTGTGTAAACTAGTAGGACAATCA
Source organism: Pedetes capensis (assembly GCA_007922755.1). Taxonomy (NCBI): domain Eukaryota; kingdom Metazoa; phylum Chordata; class Mammalia; order Rodentia; family Pedetidae; genus Pedetes; species Pedetes capensis. Next base: position 40,740 of record VMDO01017898.1, read on the forward strand.
TAAAGGAAATACAAAGGAACAAAAGAAGAAAAGTAGGATATAGAAGGCCAAAGAGCCAAATCTATTTCCAGTTTAATCAAGAATTTACGGCTCTAATCACTCTTGCTGTTGGCTTTGCAATTAGGTTTGCTTTCCTTCCTTCCCTTCCTTCCTTCCTTCCTTCCTTCCTTCCTTCCTTCCTTTCTTCCTTCCTTCCTTCCTTCCTTCCTACCTTCTTTCTTTCTTTCTTTTTTCTGTACTGGAAGTTGAACCCAGGGCTTTACACATGCTAGGCAAATGTTCTACCACCGATCCACACCCCCTAACCCCTTTATTTATTTTTTATTTTGAGACTGCATCTTGATAAGTTGCCAGGCTGCCTCTGGCCTTGAACTTTTGATCCTCCTGTCTCAGCCTTGTGAGTTGCTGAGATTACAGATTTGCACCATGGTGCCTGGTTTAGGTTCATATTTTTGCCGGGTTGCAATACTTATGCCTTACATGGAGGTTGATGGGTATTTTTAAACACGGCTCTGCAGTTTCAAGCTGATTACTAGGTACCTTTGTTTTGTTTTGTTTGCTGTGCTGGGAATTAAACTCAGGGCCTTGCGAATGCTAGACAAGCATTCTACCACTGGGCTACATCCCCAGCCCCCAAGCTGATTATCAGGTACTTAACTAGGAAAACTCTGCAAAATTTCTATGAGTCAGTCCTCTGATAAAAGGTTACCACTCACTGAGCTAGTCAGCTGAAAATCAGACAGTACAAAGATTTATATTTCTTCCCTTTCTAGCTAACACATTATTGCTTATCCTCAATTTTGGGGAGTAATTTAGGATTCAATTTAATGTGATCCTTCAAGATCTGAATACTCATCCTAAACAAATCAAGTGTGTTACCACAGAGCACCTTCCCTGCACTCTCAGGAACTGCCTTTCCACATCAGAGGGGTTCTTTGACCAAGAGGTTTGGCAACTTTGGGACTAACGAGCCTTCACAGGTTTCTTACTACCGGTATCTTCAGATTCCTTTGTGTGGCCATGTGTGTTATTAATCTCCAAGAGAAAATATAACATATGGTAAGCCCTTCACTTCATATCTGCAAGGTTCTGAGACAGGACAGAAAGACAGGGAATATCTAGTGGTCATGGGAAGGAAAAGGCTTTCACCCCAGGATCCAGTCTAAGTCTTGTTGTTAGGTGCTGTCAAGTTTGCCCGACTGATAGCAACCCTCATAGGGTTTTCAATGGCTGATTGTTTTGGGATTGCCTTGGGAGTGGATTGCCATGTCCTTCTCCCATTTTTGTCCTTCTGGGAATCGAACCCAGGACCTCAGAGACTTCAGAGTGGCACTTTACCAACTGAGCTAAATCCCAGCCCACTCTGAGTCTTATTAGCTGAGAATTCCAGCACAACCCAAAAAGGAAAGCTGCTGTGAGAACTGCCTGCTTAGATGTTGGGGTTCGCTCCAGACCAGCAAAAGACCACAGAGCTTTACCTCAACACCAGTTCACTTGGGGACCCCTGGGAGCGGGCAAGAGCTGGTTGGTGGTGCCAAGAAGAACCTCAGGAGCCTTCAAGAACAAATGAAACTTTATTAGGCTACTCCTTTGCAGGAGAGCCTAAACCATACAGCTCTATGTAATAGCTCTGTAGCTGGCAGCACAGGTTGCTGCTGCTACAATGGGATAACAACTCTATATCAGAGTGCCAAACAGTTCTGATTTCCTAGCTGGCTGTGCCGATGGTCCGGGGCTGTTGCCTCTCACCAGTGGTCTTCTCCTCTCATATGCTCCCCAGAGTAGGGGAGTTGAGAGCTCTTCTTGACTTGCTTGAGGCCTTCTTTCTTGACCTTGGAGTCTTGCTTTTCGATGGCTTGATTGAAGGTTGAGATGATGGAGGGGGCGCAATCAGGTGCAGGGTGTAACAATCAGTCAAGGAGATCAGGAAGAAAGGAATACACACCTAAGGTAATCGGTGGTCTGCTTACATACTCTCTAGGTAGGTGGGTGAACCAGGGTGCAACCAATCAGAGCGGCTCATGCCAGGAGGATTGGGGAGTTAGGTGCAGACTGGACCTATCACTGAACTATCCTTAGTAACTAACTGGATAGCTCTGGGCAGCCAATCAGGCTGAAAAAGGCCACACCAGAGCTGGGCTGTTTGAGGGCCATCTTAAATCACTTGATGGGAGAGGTAATAGGTTAAGGAGAGACCACAGGTGAAAAGTGAACTGGGACTTAAGTAGATTAGCTCTTATGGAATCAAATAGGTCCCAGTCTAAATTCCTGGGTTAAGGGTAACCAGATGTGGCAGAAACAGGGCAGGATCTGGGGAGGGGCCATACCTTGGCCTTGCACCCTCCCAGTCCACCTCAGGGGTGTCCAGACAATTTCCTACACTTAGAATCTTGTGCTTCTCTGAGAATCACAAAACCAGATTATGGGCTATAATTAGAATGAACAGGCTTAGGTAACTTTCTTGTGACTAAATGTAATAATAATTTCCTCAGAGGGTACTCTTTTTCTTATCTGTAATGCACATCTGGGACCCCCCCTGAGCAATGTAACTTCAAAAGCCCCCAAATCATAGATACATATGATACATATATATGATACATATGATATTTATATGGTACATAATATATATATATCTGTGTATATATATACATATATATATCAATTGTGAAGACACTCAGACTCTATTCTCTCTTTTTTTTATTAGAAATTTTTAATGTACATCATAATGTGATTCATTTTGACATGCTTTTCATTGTGACAATTTTCATATATGCAATTTGATAAGCATTATTCATATAGGTTACCCCTTACCCTCCTCTATGTTTCCCCCCTCCCCCCCTTCCCATCTAAGTTTCCCATCCAAGTCTTCTCTATCTTTTACTATATAG
>VMDO01017899.1:0-22700 GCA_007922755.1 Pedetes capensis
ATGATGTTATACTTGAAAGATACTAACGTCTCTGTTAGAAAACTGATAGATCTAATAAGTTGTTTCAGTAATGTTGCTGGACATAAAATCAATATTCAAAAATCAGTTCCATTCTTATATATCAATAATGAACAGGAGGAGCAAGAAATTAATTCAATAATCCCATTTATAGTAGCCCATAAAAATAAAACAGCTACTTATCAATCTAAGTAGAGATCTTAAAGACCTTTTTAATTTTTTTTTTTTTTTTTTGGCGGTACTGGGGGTGGAACCCAAGGCCTCGTGCTTGCATCCTTTGCAAGTACTGGGCCACTGAGCTGCACCCCCAGCCCTTTTTTTTTTTGAGACAGGGTCTTGCTGAATTGTGCAGACTGCCTCTGGTCTCAAAATTGCGATCCTCCTGCCTCCTCCTCCCAAGCCACTGGAAAAAGAAGCATGCTCCACCATGCCTCGCGTCTATAATTTAAAAATACTAAAGAAGAACTTTTAAGAAGATACCAGAAGATAGAAAACCCTCCCTTGTTCATGGGTTGGGAGAATAAATATTGTTTAAGTAGCTATTCTTTTAAAAGCACTCTACAGATTAAATGCAATTCCCATTAAAGTCCCAACTAGGTACCTTGCCCCCCACCCATGTCTCTGTCAGCTTGTCATACTGTGGGGGCTTATGTGTTGCTGTGATGCTGAAAGCTATGCCCCTGGTATTTCCGATACCAGCACAACCACCCATAGTGGACAGATTTCAGCTGAACTTCCAGACTAAAACAGACTAAGGAGAAGGACCCAGCAGTCCGCTCCTGAAGCAATTTGTCATTGAAAATCCTATGAATAGAAGAGAAGTAATGTCAAATATAGTGCTAGAAAATGAGTCCTTCAGGCTGGAAGGCATTCAAAAGGCAACTAGTGCAGAGTTCCTTCCTCAAAGTATAGTCAACCTTGATGGTGGGAATGGAATAAAGCCCCTGAGAACTCCAGTTGCTGCTGTGGCCTGACTCAAATTGAGGAGAAATACAACGTCTGCAACAATGGGTTCAAAGGTAAAAAGATTGTGCCCATGGCACAGTGTTGGATAGTGTTTTGTTCTGTTGTACATAGGGTTGCTATAAGTTGGACCCAACTCAGTGGCACCTAATAGCCACAAGTACTTTGCAGAAATTGATAAAACTATCCAAAACATTTCTGGAAGCATAAAAGACCTCAAATCAGCAAAGCAGTTTTAAAACTTATAGATGACCACATTTTTCCTATTTCCTCATGTGGCCTTTTCTCTCTGGACATGCATTCTGTCTTGTCTTTTTCTTCTGTAAGGACTCTAGTCATATGGAATTAGGGCCCCACCCATATTACATCATTTAATCTTAGTTACTTAGTTACTTATCTCCAAATGCAGTCTCATTGTTGAGTAGGGACCCAAGATATGAATTTGGGGAACAGGAGACACAATTCAAACCACAACAGCAATTGTATGCAAGATCTGATGTCAGTGAGGAGAGAAAACTGCAGTTCCACTATCACTTCAACTTTTTTCATCCCTGATGCTTCTGATGTTTACAATGCTATCATCAGATAATTTTTTACCACAAAACTCTGATCTCCATTATTAAGCTCCCTAAAGAAGAAAGGCTAAGCATTACTTGAAACTCTTATTAGTTTTTCAGACCCACTAAAGAACAGTTGGGAGACATTATTTTGGAAAACCTGGGGGAAATCATTGGCATTGGGTGTTTGTAGTGAATGAGAATTTTACTGCTAATTGAAGAGAAATGATAAGATAGTAGGAATAAAAGAGAGTTTGGGATGTCACAGAGTGACCAAGAGAAGAAAGAAATTAAAGACAACTGACTTTGACCAATAAGATACATTAAATGAGTTATGATTCAAGGAATCTTCATGAAAGACACCATCAAATATTGAAAGTTTCCACAATGGAGAGAAAAAGTTTATATTATTTGATTTCAGAAGAAAAAACAAGACTTGATATATAGAAACCATAAGAGAGTATGGAATGTTGTTGTTAGGTGCTCACAAGTCAAGTCTGACTCAAAGCAACCCTATGTACAGAAGAATGAAACACTCCCAGATTCAGTGCCAGTCACACAATCTTATTTATGTTTAAGCCCATTGTTGCAGGCACTCTGTCAATCCATCTAGTCAAGGGATTTCCTTTTTTTCATTGACCTGCCACTCTCCCAAATATAATGTCCATCTCCAGGAATTTCTCCTTCCTGAATACATGTCTAAAATACATAAGATGCAGTCTAGCCATCCTGCTTCCAAGGAGAGATCTGGTTGCAATATCTAGGACACATTCTTGGTCCTTTTGGAAGTCCATGATATAGGCAATATTCTTCTCCAGCACCAAAATTTAAAAGTATCAATTCTTCTCCTGTTACCCTTGTTCAATATCCAGCTTTCACAACCACATGATGCAACTGCAAATACCATGGCATGAGTCAGGCATACCTCGGTCTTCAGTGTGACATCTTTTTTTTTCCATACTTTAAAGAGCCCTTTTGTCACAGCATTCGCCAAAATAATGTTTCTTTTGATTTCTTGACTACTGCTTCCATGAGTTTTGACTGCAGAACTAAGTAAAGCAAAATTGTGGACAACCACAATCTTTTCTCCATTTATTGTGAAGTTGCATGCTGGCCCACTTATAAGGATTTTCATTTTGTTGATGTTGAGTCACAATCTATATTGAAGCTCATGTTCTTTGAACTTCATCAGTAAGTATTTCAAGCCTTCTTCACTTTGAGCAAGCAAAATTGTGTCATCTACATAACACAGGTTGTTCAGGAGACTTCATCCAACACTGATGTTGCATTCTTCTTCATAAAGTCCACCTTTTTGGATTATTTGCTCAGCAGAGAAATTGAAGAGATATGGTGATAAGATACAGTACTAAAACACACCTTTTGTGACTTTAAACCAAGCAGTGTTTCTGTGTTCTGTTCAAATAGTTACCTCCTCATTCATCTACAGATTCTTCATGCATATATGTAAGTGCTCAGGTATTCCCATTCTTTGAAGTGTTATCCATAATTTCTTATGATCCACACAGCCAAATGCCTTTGCATAGTCAATAAAACATAGATAGACATGTTTCTGATATTCTTTGCTTTGGCCAATATCAATTTGACATCAGAAATAATGTCCCTGGTTCTCTGGCCTCTTCTGAATCCAGTTAAATTTTCTTGTACATCCTCGTCTACATATGGCTGCAGCCACTTTTGAATGATCTTTGGTAAAATTTTACTTGCATGTGGCATTAATGATATCATTCAATAGTTTCCACACTTAGTTGGATCCTCCTTCTTTGGAATAGGCACAAATATGGATCTTTTCCAGTCAGTTGGCCAGGTAGCTGTTTCTCGTATCTCTTGGTATAAACATGTTAACACCTCCAGTGCTGCATCTGTGTTTTGAAACATCTTTATTGGCACTTCATGAATTCATGCAGCCTTATGTTTCACCAGTTCCTTCAAGTAAACTTCCACTTTATCCTTCAGTACCATTGGGTCCTCATCATATGCAACCTCTTGAAATGGTTAGTCATCTACCAGGTCTTTTTTGTATAATGACTCTGTGTATTCCTTCTATCTTCTTGTGATGTTTCCTGCATTGTTTAATATTTTCCCTATAATATTTGACTGTTGTCACTCAAGGTTTAATTTTTTTCTTCAATTCCTTAAGCTTGAGAAAAACGGTGTGCTCTTTTCTTTTGATTTTCTGTCTTCAGCTCTTTGCACATGTCATTGACATAACTGATTTTGTCTTTTCAAGCTGCCCTTTGAAATCTTCTGTTTAGTTCCCTTAACTTCACCATATATTCCTTTTACTTTAGCTGCTCAAGATTCAAGGGCAAGTTTTTGGGACTCTTTTGACATGTAACTTGGGTTTTTCTTTTATTCTTATCTTTTAAATAAGATTTTTCTTTCTTCATGAATGTTGTCTTTGATATCATGCCACAACTTTTCTGGTATTCTATCATTTGTGCCAAATGCATTAAACCTGTTTTTGAGGTGAAATGGAGTAAAGCCCCAGGGACCTCCATTTGCTGATGTGACATGACTCAAAATGAGGAGAAACAATGCTAAGCATCCATTAATTGGAACATGGAATGTACATAGTGTGAATCTATGAAAGGTAAAAATTGTTATAAGAGAAATGTATTACATAAACATCATCATTCTAGGCATCAGTGAACTAAAATGGTCCAGCATGGACCATTTTGAATCAGGCAATTATAAGGTCAACTATACTGGGAATGACAAACTAAAGAGAAATATGGTTGCATTCATTATCCAAAAGACATCTCAAAGCCAGTGTGGTGGTGCACACCTGTAATCCCAGCAGCTCAGGAGGTGGAGGTAGGAAGATTGCAAGTTCAAGACCAGAGGCAGTCTGCATAACTTAGCCAGACCCTGTCTCAAAAAGTAAAAAAAATGGGCTAAGGATGCAGCTCAGTGTTCCAGCACTTGCAAAGCATGCAAGTTTGTGGCCCTGGGTTCAACCTCCAGTACCACCAAAAAAAAAAAAAAAAATCAAAGGACATCTCAAGATCTGTCCTGGAGTACAATGGAAATATTTAAGAAAAAGTTCATGTGAGCTCCATTAACAAAGGGTGAAGAAGACACTCCTGCACATCTATGCTTAAAGGGATATTGGAATAGACAAATTGTAAGGTCTTTTTCAATTTCAACTTATGTAATTTGACATCTTTCTCTATGTCCATAAATCTGAATATTGAGTATTTACATCTACTCTTTACTATAATTATCCAAGTGCTATTTGATTCACTTTATGTCCAAGTTGCTGATTTTATCTTTTTGAAGTTAGTTTGTTTCTAAGCTAAGAATTCTGTGTGCTCCTAATCATTCATCCATGTATCTAATATTTTTGAGCAATTACTATGTTCTTGGTCTACTAATGAGCTCAGGAAATATAAACATCAGGATGAATTGAATTAGTAATGGCTATTGTTCCTACATAGCTTGCATATAGAATTTCACATTGTAGTTCTTGAGGGACACAAATTGTAGCGCAGGAAGCAACACTGTGATACAACTTTTGTTGACAGGACTCATGTAGTTTGCACTCCTCACCACACTGACATGGCTTCTGTTTAATTTAGAGTTGTCATACAAACAGTATCTTTTTAATAGCACACATCAATTGTACAAAATAAAAGGTTTTGTTATTGAATTTCTATATCTGTAAGATAAATTTTAAATCTAATTTTACCTGAAGTTATGATTCATGTGATGTGTAACACACAATATTCAATATTTAGTTTCCAATCATTGGAAGGCACAAGCCCTAAAAGAACATCTCTGCAACTCTTTGTCACTTTCATGTGTTTCAATACTATGGTTCTTATTTGAGACCTAATAAATATAGTGTGGCAAATGCCATATAAGCCTTGAACACTTAATAAAACAAGGTAACATATCTCTCTCTGCAAATGTTTCTCTTTCTTTTGGACAAATATTACCAGAGCACTTTCTATGAACTAGGGGCATTTTGTCTTAGCAATATAAAGATGACTACCACATTATTGCTGTTTTAGGAAATCACATCTGTAAGTAGAGGAAAGATATATAGTTTCTGGTTTTAGAATGATGTCTCTGATTGTTTTCTGTACTGGGGTTCTGGTAAAATTTGTCTAAGTGTGGCTTGGTTAGGATTCTTACAAACTTCCAAGGTTAGTCTAGCATAAAATCAAAATTGAAGAATAAGATTAGAAATGAGAATCCAAGTTTCAGGGCTTCAAGAACAATAGAAGTAAAGAGGTAAGAGGACAAGAAACTAGGAGATGATGCTAACATCATCTTTAAACTAGTATGATAAATGTTGATAATTTCTCAAAATTTCAAGTTATTTTTTGAAATACAATAAGAATGACCACACTTCTGTTTTTACCTCCCAATATATCTTTTACCTCCATGATCCAAATGGATTTATATGGGTAGTAAGTGTTCCCAAGAGATCTTTTCATTGATTCCATTTGCAGTAAATATCAATGGGGATTTCTTATTAATCATACTGAGACTGTGTTGCTCTGATGTGTGCAATCATTAACCAATCCTCTGTGAAGCCTCAGATGACAGTCTTCCTCATCTTATTAAAAGGTCTCAAACACCCTTAACTTTTGCCCATTGATAATTCAGTTATCCAGGGACATAAGACCGTGAGTTGTGGAATAACTTGCATTTAACTGTTTCATCCTCACATCTCTGAGGATATCTGTGGATGATATATTCTACTTCTTTATGAATATTTCCTTTATACTAGAGTAAAAACATTCTGATCAAGGTGATGACTAGTCTTCTCTTACCTTACCTCTAACTTACAAATTAAATACTTTCTGGTGTGATTGGGCTTGGGGTTTAGTTAGCTTAGTTGGTAGAATGCTGCTCTGCACTCTCTGTGGACCCACATTAGATCCCCAGCACCACAAGAACTGGAGAAGGATGGTCAATCCACTCCTGGGGCAATCCCAAAACAGTAAGCCATTGAAAACTCTATGAGGGTGCATATGAGCTGGAACCAACTCAACAGCACCTAACCACCACAACATGATTAGATCATGACTAAATACCAGTTTTGCTTCAATTTATTGAGAGGTTAGGAAATAAGTAGTTTTTTGTCATTTTACAAAATGGAAGCATAGAGGAATTTCTTTCAGAAGAAATAAAAAAGAAATGTCCTTAAAATGTACTCATGAAATGTTCATTTGAAGTAGCATTTGTCAGCCACGCACTGTGACACACGCTGGTAAGTCAGCCACTTGGGAGGATGAGGCAAGAAGATTGTAGGTTTGCAGCTACAGGCCCCCTTAACAACTGAGACCTTCTCTATAAAATGAAAAAGAAGTTAGGGTACAGTTCAGTGATGGAAAGATTTCCTAGAATGAATGAAGCCCTGGCTCAAACTTCCAGTACTACCAAAAATAAAAAATAAAAACAAAATTATCATAGGAAGTAAAGTATCTTAACATTTCTGAAGTATTTACGTGAGTCATTGTAAAATTTGTTTTATTTGTTTATTTATTTATTTATTTAAGTCTCTCTCAAACACATGCACACACAAACATGCACACAGATCCATACTAGTATATACATACAGATATGCGCACACAGAAATCTAAGGACATGGGCGTGGCACTAGGTGGTAAGACTCAGCCTCACAGAACATTGTGTAAAATTCCAGAATTATTTGACCCTTTATTTGGTATAACTTACAAAGGAAACATAATAATTTAAATCATGGTAAGTGGGATGATTATCATATTTGAATATATCTCTAAAGTATCATCTTATGTGCAGGGTGGACTCAAGTTCCAATATGCTATTACTTAACAATATTAGTTGTGAATTTAATCTATAAGCTTCCATTTAGGTTTTCAGGAGTTATTGCTATTCTATACTTAAATTATTATGAAAACCACTTAACCATTCTGAGATTCAGTTTCTTTATCAACAACATGGAGAAAATAATTCCCACATTTCAGAACTATGAATGAGATCATAGAAGTGGATTCTTCAGCACACACCCTAACACGTAATTGCATGGTTAATGAATAGTAGATAGCTAAAGTAGTCAGGCTGGAGTTTAGCTCAATTGGCACAGTGCTGTTCCACACTCTCTGAGGACCAGGGTTTGACTCCCAGCACCACAAAAACAGAAGGACACGGCAAACCACTCCTAAAGCAATCCTTAAAACAATCAGCCATTGAAAAACCCTATGAGGTTCATCATGATTTGGACTTGACAGCACCTAAACTCAACAAAGTAGCTGGGCAGACTTTCAATAGCTATATGTTATTTGGATAAAATCTATTCCTGGCTAATCTAACTCCTACCATGGCAATATATAACCATAGAAACACAGATCAGAACAGAAAATTGAATCATAGTGTCTCTTAGCTTAGGTAACAGGGCTTTCTACTATAAAAGATGAGTAAAAATTGATGATTACATAGTGCTTTCAAGAAGGGTTTGAATATTTCTCTACATCTTTGCATATGACATTTCCTCATGCTTATGGTAGAAATGGTGGAACAGAAAATAGGGACTAAGCTATCATTTCTAAGTGAATTATATCTTAGTAAACAGAAAAATCAGGTTTGCTGATAGTTTTATTTTTTACTATATGCTGTGCAACATAACCAAATATATTGTTAGTCTTCTATATAATTTTCTTTATTACACTTCTTTGTATGTTATTATTTTAATTTTTGTATGCTTTTAAGAGAAAACAGCATCAAACATGTTACCTCAGGTAATATATAGCCTAACTATACTGTACAAATGGATAAGGGAGTAACATCCAGTTTTATGTTTTGAAGGAATGAATTAGGAACTGATGCACCTATTTAGTCAAAAAATGTTTGTCAAAAACATATTATTTTATTGTGTAAATAACAAAGATGAAAAATTGACAACACTTGCCCAATGTTGTTGTTGTTAGGTGCCATCGAGTCGGTATCCGACTCATAGCGACCCTCATAGGGTTTTCAATGGCAGACAGTTTTGGGATTGCCTTGGGAGTGGAATGCCAGGCCCTTCTCCCATTTTTGCGGTACTGGGAATTGAACTCAGGACCTCAGAGACTGCAGCGCAGTGCTCTACCATCTGAGCTAAATGGTCACTATGAGTCGGACTCCTACTTGCCCAATAGGAATTTAAAATATCTTAGGCCAGTTCAGGCAAACCCTAAATATAATTAATGAAAAGATTATAGCCATAAACACATGACCATGAAAATAGCTATAAAAGATTCGTAAAAGCGATATGTTAGAGAATGTTCCAGAGAATCAAGACAATGGTTAATTGAATCTGCTAGTGTAGTTGGAACTGATCCTATGATAAAATATAGTTTTACTACTACTCAAATTCAACATATCTTTTGTTCTTGTAGAAACTACAAACAATTAAACTAGGTACGGAAACTCTCTTTTAGTGACTTAAAGTAGAACTGAAACATTTTCTTAAAATTCTCATGCCATTTTCTTTCAGTATCAGTGGTTCTCAACCAGATAGCACACTAAGAATAATCTAGAAAATTTTTTTCCAAAAAAGTAGTTAACATAAATACTTCTTTATTTAGTCTAAACAATGCAAACTTGAAATGGCATACTGAACCTCACTTAGAAAGATAAAAGATACCATTTAATATTTATTAAATTTGAAAATATAGAAAGTAAAAGTTATGAACATAAAATTTTTACAGAAAAATGTGACATGATTTAATGTGCTACATTGTTTAAACTTAGAAATTTCTTTTTAAATTTTTATTTATTTGTTCTTTTTATTTAGAGTCAGAGTCTCACTGAGTTATGCAGGCTGCCTCTGGTCTTAAACTTAAGATCATCCTGCCTCTGCCTCCCATGTCACTGGTATTACAAGTGTGTGCCACCATGTCCAGCTTTAAACTTAGATTTATTTTGTAAAATTTTGCAAATATAAATTGAATGATTATTTAGAAGGTTTTTCTAGAAAGAGTTTGAATTCTGAGTAGTAATTAAGATATTTGATCTTTAAAACAGTTATAATCTTAGTATTCTATTATGTTATGCTATTGCTATCAATCAGGCTTTTATTTCAACAATGACAGGCATGAAGGAAAACACTAATAGAATGTCTTAACTGAACTCTATAAAAACTATGAACCTTTGATGACAGATTTACAGGGAGAAAAGATAGAAAACTCCAAGGTTGCAGGTTTGGAGGAACTATTCTAACACTCCAACAAAAAACCAAGCAACAACAACAAAACTTAATCTTATAATCATTATTGTTAGGTGCTGTCAAGTTGGTGTCCAAGGTATAGTGACCCTACGTACAACAGGTGAAACAGTATTGTTAGTGTTTCTCAGCTATTCATAGGATTTTCAATGGCTGCTTGTGTTTTGGGAGTGGGCTGCCATGTCCTTCTCCTAAGCCTACAGCACCTGGTTTTTCAAGACTGTCTCCTATCCAAGTACTAACCAGACAAGACCCTGCTTAGCTTCCAAGAACTGACAGGATTGGATGCCACAATGGTACAGCTGCAGGCATTTACAATCATTAGCAATGAGTTAACCCAGGTAGAGTGACTATTCAGGGAAAAAGAACTTTGCAAGTTTAAAAACAGAAATATTACTTCAGTTTTATAACCATGTTTCCGTTGTTGTTGTTAGGGGCCTTCAAGTCGGGTCTGACTCATAGCAACCCTCAAAGGATTTTCAATGTCTGATTGTTTTTCAAAATTGCCTTGGGAGTGGATTGCCATGTCCTTCTCCCATTTTTGCAGGGCTGGGAATTGAACCCAGAACCTCAGAGACTGGTGTTCTTAACTGAGCTAAATCCCAGCCCATGTTTCAGTTAGGAGTATATGAAAACCACTCTCAAGGTAAAGAAAATGTCCTAGTCTACAAAGAGCTCCAATATAGAGTTACTAGTATCACATTTTTTTCAGTACTCTGAGAATTGAAGCCAGGGCCTCACACATGTGAAGTAAATGCTCTACCACTGAGTTGCAACTCCATTGTATTTTATTTTTTATTTTGAGACAGCATCTCAATAAGTTATGCAGGCTGCCTCTGGCCTCCAACCTGTGATCTCTCTGCCTCCACTTTCTGAGTAGCTGGGATTATAGGCATGCACCACTTCACCCAACTTCACTTTTTTAAAAAAGGAGACATGATATTCAAATATAGATCACTTTTGCAGAGGTAAGATTTGTAGGGGTCTCTGAATTATTACCACTTTTCAAAGCCATTAGTCACTTGCCTCAAGTATCCATGGTCCTGCCATACTTATTTGTATCCAACTATAAACTATTTAATGTTTAGAAAAAAACACTACTAGAGTCTGATCTAGGAAATTTACTTGTATATTTTCAGAATTTGTAAAAATTATAGATTATCATCTTCAGAAATTTTTAATCTAATCTAGGAAAGTTTAATGACTGCCAAATCCAATAACAATGAAAATTAAATTGATTTGATATCATATTTTACACTGTCTCAGAATACTACAGGTGTATTCACTTAATCAGCACATCTGAGTTGTCACTAACTTCCAAAAAATAACATTATTTTAAGATATCCTGAGTTGTTCTCCACACAAACATTACTTTACTTTGAAAATGATTTTGATTTTTTACAAACATGGTGGATGCATCATAGTTTTCAACATGCCAGTTTGGTTTGCTGTATAAGGTTATTTTTCCTTGTTATTTTCAGCAATGACTTACATTTAAGAAATCAACCAGACATCTGGTCATGTTTTTATCTAAATAGCAACATTCCTTTATTATTTAAGTCCTTCAGATTTCCTGGTTCATAGTTATATTTTCTATTATAAACCTATTTTCCTGCGTGTGCAATGCAGGAAACAAATCTAAAATTGTAGAAGATTTCAGGTGAATGCTCAAGATAAGAGCCCAGTTATTATCTTTCTAGACAAAAACAATGCAAGATCCCAATTATTAGAACAGGATATGTGTTCAGAGTGGAAGTAAAAATGCTAGCCTGCGATGACAAGAGGCTAAGCTATTAAAGTTAAGAAAATCTACTTAAAATATTTTGTGGGAATATAATGGTAAACTTGAGGTAAAAGCATTGCAAAGTTTAGATATACATATAAAATGGTAAAGTGAGTGACATTCTATGTGCACTGAGCCTACAAAAATGCAATGATATTTGTTATTGAGAAATAAGGAACAATACTCATGTGTTTTAATGCCTAAGGGTAATAGTGGCAAGACAGCTTGGTACAGGCACAAAAATAGACATGAAGATAAATGGAACAGAAGACTCAGAGGTACACCCACACAACTACAACCACCTGATCTTTGACAAAGGGGCCAACAGAATACATTGGAGAAAAGATATCCTTTCCAACAAACAGTGCTGGGAAAATTGGATATCTATATGTAGAAGAATGAAAGTAGACTCTTACCTCTCAAGCTGCATGAGGATCAGCTTAAAATGGATAAGACATCAACATAGTTTGGAAACCGTAAAACTGATAGAAGGAAAGATAGGGAACACTCTCTAACACATAATAATAGTCAAATGTTTCCTTAACAAGACTCCAATTGGTCAGGAAACTGCATGGAGAATCAACAAATTGGCTTAAAAAAGACTAAAAAGGAAAGGAAAGAATAAATAAAGAGAAAGCCCACAGATTGAGGGAAAATCTTTATATTCTACACATCTAACAGAGGATTAACTGCTAGAATATATAAAGAATTTAAGAAACTAAACATCAAAGTAACAAATAATCAAATAAGTGGGCAATGGATCTAAACAGACAGTTCTCGTAAGAAGAAATACAAATGGCAAATAAATAATGTTCAATATCTGTAGCCATCAAGGAAATCCAAATCAAAGCTATGCTGAGATTTCTTCTCACAAAAATAAAAATGGCCCAGATTAAGAAAACAAACAAATCCTAGTGAGTATGTGGAGAAAAAGGAGCTCTTTTACACTTCCAGTAGGACTGTATATTAGCTCAGCCACTATGGAAATCAGTATGGAGATACTTCCTTGTATTTTTAGGAGCCATTGAGGCATGTCCAACTCTGAGGGACCCTATGTACAACAGAATGAAACACTGCCCCACACTGTGCCATGCTGGTACTATGTCAGTGCTTGTCTGCTATTCATAGGGTTTTTGATGACTGAGGGTTTTGGGAGTGGGATGCCAGGTCCTTCTGCCATTTTTGTTGTTGTTGTTGTTGATGGGGAACACACTCAGGACATTAGGTCACACAGAGCAAGCACTCTGCCAACTGAGCTAAACCCCAGCTGCTCATGGAGGTACCATTTTGTTGTTGTTAGTTGCCCTTGAGTCAGGTACAACTCATAGCAACCCTCCTAAAATTTTTAATGGTTGATTGTTTCAGGATTGCTTAGGGAGTGGAATGTCTCATCCTCCCATTTTTGCAGTTCTGGGCCTTGAACCTATGTTCTCAGAGAATATATAGCAGCACTCTACAAACTGAGATAAACCCCAGCCCTGGAGGTACCTTAGAAAACTAAAAATAGAACTACAATATGATCCAAGTATACCACTTCTAGTCATATATCCAGAGGAAGATAATTCATCATATCACTAGGATACCTGTACTTATATATTTGGATATATATATTTATATATATATGCTGCATGCTTCACAGTTGGGGTATGGAATTAACCCAGATGTCTATCAACAGAGGATTGGATTAAAAATGTAGTATATGCATACAATGGAATATTATTCAGTAGTAAAGAAGAATGAAATTATGTAATTTGCAGGACAATGGATGGAACTGTAAAACATCATTTTAAGCAAAATAACCCAGATGCAAAAAGAGAAATACCACATGTTCTCGCTCATATGTGGTAGCTGTTGTTGTTGTTGTTAGGCACCTTAAATTAAAAAAAAAATATACACACACATAATCATATTAATTTCTGATTGGAAAATACATGTGGAGCCAGAATGAGGGGGGAGGAGATTAGCAGGAAGGTGTGGATGTTGGGGAAGGTGGGACAAAGAAGAGGAACAACTTAGAGGGATAAAGAAGGAGAGAAAATGCACAAAAAAAAACCAGAATGCAGCTATGAAAATTCAAAAAAAATCATGCAGTGATTCATAATTGCATATAACTGTTATTATGTGTTAATCAAAAGATTTCCCTTTTTTATTTTGTTCTGTGAAATGTGTAAGGAGTTGGAGGTCTAACCATTCCTGATTTGATAATTGCATATGGATATAGAAACTGAATTATCACTCTATATTCCATCAATGTGTGTAATTAAAATTCCAAAAAAAAAATTTTTTAAAGAAAAGAACACATGGCCTTTGGAAGACACTCAGATTTAAACCATTACATTCCACCCCTGGTCCCTAAATGTCCATGGCCACCTCATAAAGAAAACTGCATTTAGTCCAACTTTAATACCCAAAATTTTAATAATCACACTTGTGTTTAAATGTCCAAGTGCAAGTCTCCACTGAGACTCAAGGCAAATGTAGTTGTGGGCCCCTGAAAACAAACCAAACAAAAAAGTTACATACTTCCTACATATAATGGCACAAAGTAACCATTATCATTCCAAAAAGGAGGAATGGAGGTGTAGAAATGAAAGTTTGGTCCACAACAAGATAAATATCCTACTGGAAAATCTCTGTCAGTTTAAACCTGGCATGTACCACATGTGACATCATCTGTCATCTGGCATCTGGGATAATCTAGGCTTCCATAGGTTTAGGCAGTTCTGTCCCTCTGGCCTTGTCACAAACAGCCCTTCTGGGCTTGCTCCACTTCTTACTGGCAGCTTCTCTCAGAAGGATGCTTAACATTCCTGCTGTCTCCAACATCCTAGAGTCTCCATTGTTACTTAGGCACCCCCCTCAATGTTTCACAAATCAACCATTCAGTGGCTCTAAATAGTGCATGTGACCCTAGTATACATTTCTTGGCCTCATAGGCTATCTTCTAGAACCTTGGTGATAGCATCCATAGCCCCTTAACTCTTAAATTCTGCATCACTGATTGATTATTTGTTACTTTGATGTTTAATTTCTTAAATTCTTTATATATTCTAGCAGTTAATCCTCTGTCAGATGTGTAGAATATAAATCAGCACCACATGAACATCACCAAGTTTTGCCACTGGCTCGAGAGGTAGCTTCAGCCTTTCAAACCATAGCTGAAGAAGTAGCCAAGAGATCATTTCCCTGGGTTGCCTCTTTTCAGGAATGAACATGGGTGACAAGTTCTCTAACACTCCCTTTTCATGCCCTGGGGCCTTAGATGGCAGTGTTCTGTCCAATACCTTCTATGCCTTTAGGGAATTTCTTTGTCCTACTGAAAAGTTTGAGACTTCCCTTCACCATACCTTATCTCTTTAACAATTAAGGCCTCTTGACCTGAACCACCCATGTCCACATTAACCTTAGACAAGCTGCAGCTTTTCTCTTCTTTAACCCATACATTTTTCAGGTCATTTTGCTGTGACTTTTTCTATATTTTCTCACAATACATCTGGATGAAAGCAGCAAGTAGAAACTGACATACATCCTGAACATTAGGCCTTTTTCATATTTTCTCTGTCAAGTTAATTAGTCCATTATTTTTAAAGTCACCCTCACACAAGTCTTTAGGACAAGGGCAGAATGCAGACAATCTCTTTGCTAGAATATAACTTGAATTGCCTCTAGTCCAATGCCAATAGAGTCCTCATTTTTCTCTGAAGCACTGTGAGCCCTATCTGCATTTCTATTGGCAGAGGTGTTCTGGCCTTCCTTACTCACCATAATCACTCCTAAAGTCCTCTAGGTCTTCTCACATCTCCATTTCCAAACTCTTCTGGCAAACAGGTTCTAAAATCCTAGGAATCATGTGGTTAGGTTTAGGTTTCTGCAAAACAATGACCCCACTATTGGGTGACAATGTTCTGTATTAGTCAGCTATCATTACTGTAGCAGAAAAATCAACAGAAACCAACTTATGAAGGAAAAAGATTTATTGAGGGTTCACAGTTAGTAGGTCAGTCCACAAAGGCAATGAAATAGTCATAGCAGTATCAGGAAGCAGGGCCCATGGCAGACAATCTTACAACTTAGTGAGGAGGAAGCAGAGAGAGAAAAGACCCACATGTCTGGGATAAAAAACTTCCAAAAGCCCACCGTCAGTGACTCACTTCTGCCTAGCTAGATCCACTTTCCAAAGTTCCACAACCTCCCAGAACAGTGCCACCAGCTGGGGACCAAACATTCAAACACATGACTTTTGGGAGACACTCAGATTTAAACCATAACATATGCAATCCTGTACTTATCACAGCAGTATTCACAATAGCCCAAATATGGAATCAACCTAAGTGCTCATCAGTGGATGAATGCATAAAGAACATGTGAATATATGAGGGTCCCAAATTGTATATACATTTTAAGTATTAAAATTGTAAAATTTATACATACTGATAAGAAAAGATGAATATAAGTCACATTTGACTTTTGAAATTATAAGAAATGCTCAAAAAGGTTATCATCATATTTCAATCCAACTTCAAAAAGTAATACATAGATAACATCTCTTTAAATGTATATACATTGTTTGGTACCTCTAGTACATACACATTTCAAGAGATTTTCTCTATGCCACTTTTCAAAGTTGAATTGAATTATGGTAGTAATGTGCAGTATGACATGAAGGGGTTAATCAATAAATTCCAGTGTCAGTGACCATACAATCCATTTTTAAAGTAGTAAAATGGAAAGTATTCATCTCAAGATTGTATACATTTTTGGCACCAGTGTATATGTGTGTATATTCTTATAAACACATATATTTTATATGTATGTATAAGTGTAGACATAGACATCCCTTTATTACACAGTGGTAAAAAGGATTAAAATGCCACTTTAAGAAAATAGATGGAACTAAAGATCATCATGTTAAGTGAAATAAGGCAGTCCTACAAAGAAAAGTATATTTTATCTCATATGTGAAAACTAGAGGAGAAAAAACAGAGGGAAAGTAAGACAGAAGGGAGACTTCTAGGGAGTGGGAAGGGAGGGGGAAAAGGAGGAAGGAGTTAAGAGACAATAATAGAGGGGTGAATATGATCATAGACATTATAGGCATCTATAGAAACGTAATAAAACTCCTTACCATCATGTTTGTGAAAATTGGAAAGTGAATAATGGAGACAGGAGAAGAATTGATGCTTTTGAATTATGGTGCTGGAAACAAATACTGAATATAGCATGGACTGCCAAAAGAATGAACAGATCTTTCCTTGAAGTGTAACCAGAGTATTCCTTGAAATCAAGGATGGGTAGACTGCATCTAATGTATTTTGTGCATGTTGTCAGGAGGGACCAATCCCTGTAGAAGGACATTATGTTTGGGAGAGTGGTTGGTCTATGAAAAAGAAACACCCTCAAGTAGATGGATTGACACAGAAAGTGGCTACAAAAATGGGATTAAATATTTAAAAAATGATTATATGCATGGCACTGTGCTGAGGAGTGTTTCCTTCTGTTGCACATAGGGTCACTGAGAGTAGGACTCAATTTTATGGCACCTAACGACAACACAAAGACTAAAATAAAAAATGAAAATAGGTTACATAAATTCATGTAATTTTTCTATATCTTTATCAGACTGTCTGGTAAGCAGTGCTTCTGGCATGACACAAGAAAAGCTCTCAGTTCCTTTCTCAATGCTAATGTGGCAGTTAATTAAGATGACATTATTAATTCACTCCACAAAAATTTATCATTGTGTGTGCAATGTGTCATATGATATAACTCTACATATTTACAACTATATGCCTATATCTACATATCTAATATCTAAGTTATCTATATTTAGGGTTTAACCCCAAGCCTGATATGGTAGAAACTGAGTTTCTTCCTGTTACACAATGGACTGAGATAGTGAGCTGTCCAGTTTGACAGGTGCCTACACATTAGCACACAGGAGGAGAATTTGGTCACAAATATTCAATGCCTACTACAGTGCCACAGGCTAAACCAAATCAACATTTACAGGTCATGGATATCTTGCATTTACTGAACCAACATTCCAGGTATTGAAGTATAAAGTGAGATATTTTGTGTCAAAACACATTAAAACAGTTGACCCTACCATTAGTCTGCTATGATTACAAATCTTTATGGAATAATTACTATGCCTTACAAGCTGAGTTGGATTTTGAGGGTGACACAAATAAGGCATAATCTTTGACCTTTACATTCTGCCTTGGAATTCAGGTATGTATTTGTTTATTTTCCAGCTTTCCACCCCCTCATGCACAATCTGACTCAAAATGATATTAGTCTTCATCAAGTCTATGAAACATCTCTAACCAAAAGCAAAAATCCCCGATTTCCAGACAGAATGTAAATCTCAGTGACTTCTTTCTTTATGATATCTTAACTACGCAACCAAATTCCCTTCTTGCAGGTTAATTTCTTCATTTATAATACCATATTTCATAATTATATATATATGTATATATATGTATGTATATATATATATATGTATATATATATATATATATATATATATATATATATATATATATATATATATATATATATATATATATATATATATATATATATATATATATATATATATATATATATATATATATATATATATATATATATATATACACATATATATATATATATATATATGATTTCATCTCCATTGTACCCTGAGCTCCTTGGTGACACAGAATATACATTATCTCTATATTTTCTTTTTTTTTCTTTTTTGTGGTACTGAGGCTTGAACCCAGGGCCTTGCTGTTGCATTCTTTGCAAGTGCTGGAACACTAAGCTGCTGCCTCCAGCCCATGTTTTTACTTTTTGAGACAGGGTCTTGCTAAATTGCACAGACTGCCTCTGATCTCAAGCCTCTGATCCTTTTGCATCCACCTCTCCAGCCAGTGGGATTACAGGGGTTTTCCATGGTGCCTGGCATCTCTATATTTTTAATATCTAGTATATATTAGTGCATATTGAGAGAATACATGTAATAAATATGGAAATTATTTTTTCAAAATTTTGAAATTCTCTGGTTATCAAGGACATTTATTCCATTTCAAATCATAAGCTAAAGATTTCCAAATCCTTGTCTCAATTAGATGAATGTACTTAGAAAGTGCATATAAATTTATGTCTTTGAATATATGGATTGGTCAGCTGGTACTTCTCTGTGACAAGGAAACCTACTGGAACAAACATATGAAGGAGAGATTTATTGGGAGCTCACATTTAGAGTATCAGTCCATAATGGCGGCAGATGGCAAGGCCCATGGCAGACAACTTCAAGTTACATCTTGGCAGATCAAGAGCAGAGAACAACCAGAACGAGGGCTCCAGGTAAACTTTCAAAGGCACACCCCCAGGGAGTCACTTCCATAAAGCTAGAATTCCATCTCCCCAATTTTTCATAGCCTCCACAAACAGTGCCACTAGCTGGGGACCAAATGTTTAAGCACATGACATTTAGGGGCATTTTAGATTTAAACTGTAATACTCTGCCCTTGGTCCTAAAAGGTTACAGTCATTGCCAGGCATGATGGTGCACGCCTATAATCCCAGTGGCTTGGGAGAAGCCAGGAGGATCGAAAGTTTGAGACAAAGGCAGTCTGCATAACTTAGCAAGACTCAAAAAGTAAAAAAAAAAAAAAAAGGGCTGAAGGTGCAGCTCAGTGGTCCAGCACTTGCAGGGCAAGCAAGTGAGAGGCCTTGAGTTCATCCCCAAGTACTACCAAAAAAAAAAAAGTCATGTCATTATGCCAAATATATTCAGTCCAAGTTTAAGAGTTACCAAAGTCTTAATAGCCTCAACCATGTACAGAATCCAATTCCAAGTCCCCACTGGGATTCAAGGAAAACTTAGCTGTGGACCCTATAAAGCAAAAAACAGATTATATACTTCCACTAAAAATTGCCACAAAGTAATTCCCATTCCAAACTAGAGAATTGAAGGCATGTAAAGGTCTTCCATGGGAAGACCAATAACCCTCTAGACAAAAAAATCCTGTAGCTCTATGTCTGACATCTGGCTTATGGGATATCATCTGAAGTCTGACATCTGGAATCATCTGGGCTCAAATGGGTTTGCACAGGTCTGCTCCCCTGCCTTTCCATTTGCAGCACACATGGTGTCCTGGCCTGGCTCCACCCATTGTGAATAGCTTCCCTCAGAAGACATTTCACAGTGCTGGCCTCTCCAACATCCTGAAGCCTCCATTGCTGCTTAGGTTCTGCCCTCAAAGCTTCTTCCAGTAGTCCCATGGGATCTCTGTGGGGCATCCATCCCTATTAAATGCTAACTGGCATCATAGGCTGTCTTCTGAAACCTTGATAACAGACTCTATAACCCTTTAACACTTGCATTCTTTATGCTTGCAAAATCAACACCATGTGGGTGTTACTAAGGGTTGCTGCTAGCTTGACAGTAGCTTCACCTTTTTGAACTACAGCTACAGTGGCAGCATTTGTGTACCCAGGCTGAGAAACCAATTCTCTGGGTGGCTCCATTGCAGCAGGTTATCCGGAAGGTATTCACTTTTCAGCCACTCTTTTCAAAGGAAAGTGTTTTAAATGAGTTTGTCATATCAAACTTTGAGGTCTTTGATTGGAGGGACCTGGCTGATTCATTTTGCCCCCAGAGGATTTCTATTGTCCCAGTGAAAAGTTCAAGGCTTTGTTTTACTGAAGCTTATCTCTTTAACAGTTATGGCCTTCTCACACAAACCAGCCCAGTCCATAGTAACTTTACACAAAGTACAGCTTTTTTATTCTCTTGAAACTGTATACTTTTTAAACCCTTCCGTTCTGTCATTTTTTCTGTTTTTTTTTTTGTCATCATGAATCTGTCTAAAAGCAGGAAACAACAACCAATATGCAACCCCAACATTATGCTTCCCTCATCATATTTCCTCCTCTAAGTTAATTAGTTCATTACCTTTAAATCCAGCTTCACTCACATCCTTAGGAAATGACAAACTGCAGACAAGCTGTTTGTAAGAATGTAACATGGATGTCCTCTAACACAGTGCCCAATAGAGTCTTCAGTTTTCTCTGAATCCTTTGGATCCTGTCTGCATTTCTAACAGTGGCGGTGTTCTGGACTTCCTTTTGCTCATCAGAACCACCCCTCATGCTGGGCTTACAGCATTCAAGGGCTTCTCTCACATGCATATCCCAACTTTTCCAAACTCTTCCTAAAAACAAGTTCCAACAGCATTAGAATAACATGGCCAGGTTTCTTCACAGCAACAATGCCATTCTCTGGTGCCAATTTTCAATACAAGTCAGTTTGTGTGTTGCTGTGGAAGAGTAACTGATCAAAATAGACGTATAGGAGAAAATACTTGGCGTTCATGGTTAGAGGATTTTAGTTCATAATCATGACTGGTGTGGTAGGAAGGCAGGCATGGTGGTGTTCATGGTACAGAACCTCACGTCACATCTTGGTAGATCAATCACTGGGGGGTGACTCATCCTCTTGATGTTTCATTTCTCATAGGCTCCTTATCTAAGACTTGGGCATCTGTTATAATTGTTATAACTGCTATAGTTGAGTACTAGAGGCTTTTAATAGCACATCCCAAGACACTGATTGGAATTCAAAGTTTATTCATAGATAATCTGGTCTGGGGAGATGGGGGTTTGTAAAAGTTTTTGTGTAGCAATTAACTTGCCACAGCCAGAGTCATTAAATACCATTTTGTCTAGCAGTGATGTTGCTTCCTCTGAATTATCACTTAAATTTCACCAAAAAGTAGACACTCTTTCCCAATGAAAACTGAACTCTTGCTTATTGACTCTAATTTAAAAAGACCTCAGTTCCCCAATTTTGGCTCAGCAGACTTGGACCATCTCACAAAGGCTTCTACCCTTCCACTATGTTGTTTTAATTTTCATTGGGTCATATTATTTTAAGGGGAAATACTTGGTCCCACTCTAATAAGCCAATTTGGTTTTGTTGAAAATAAATTTATATGTTTATGATTTATCATACCTGCAGGTGTACCACTGTGGCATCCGATCCTGTCAGATCTTGGAAGCTAAGCAAAGTTGGACCTGGTTAGTACTTGGATGGAAGACAACCTGAGAATACTAGGTGCTGTTGGCTTGGGAGAAAGACCCAGAAACCCACTCCCCCAAAAAGTCAGCCATTGAAAACCCTATGAATAGCAGAGAAGCACTAACTGTTTCACCTATTTTATGTAGGGTCACTATGAGTTGAACAGCAACTCACCAGCACTTAACAACAACAACATGATTTATAATATTTTGAAGTATATATACATTATAGAATGGGTAAATCAATCTAATTAACATACAAATCACCTCTTATATCTACTTTTTTGGGAACATTTAAAATCTACTCTTAGCAATTTTAAAATAATATAATGCATTATTATGACCATAACTATAGATGCCATACTGTGCAAAAGAACACAAAAATTTATTCCTGAAACTCTATTTGTATGACATCTTCCCTTTCCTCATCGCATTCATCTGGTAACCATTCTCCTACCATATTTTTGTAAGTTCAACTTTGTTAGTTTCCACTTATGAGATCATGCCATATCTGTCTCTCTGTACCTTGCTTATTTCACTGTATTATGTCCTCCACATTCATCTTTGTTGTCACAAAGGACATAATTTCCTTCTTTGTAAGTTATATCAAGACAATTGTAAGCATTACATATTTAATTTAATTTAATTGTCCATTGGGTCAGATCATCCATCCTCATGATGGAATACTTTTGACAGTGAGTGATATTACCAAGAAAATTTAGTCAATAAAATAGCCATGATATGGCATGTCATATCCATTTTCCTCTATTTTATATTTAGTGATTCCTTCAAGATTATAAGGGACACCATGTTTCAGTTTAGTGGGAGTACCAAATATAACAATTGTTTGAAATTCAGAATTAAGTCCCTGAGGTTTTGCCAATTAATGCATTTCAGCAGATATTAGAATTAATTCAGAAACTATGCTATTTAAGTACAAAAGCCAGTCAGGACTCATTTCCTAAATTTTGGATTTTCAATTGGTTCAAATATATACTTTTTTCAGTACTTGTTTCCTCCTGTAGTAGCCAGATTTCTTTTTAAATTTTTTATGTTTTCTTAATTTCTTTCTTTTCTTTTTCCTTTCCTTCAT
>VMDO01017899.1:22800-43723 GCA_007922755.1 Pedetes capensis
TATAAATATATGCATACAATATATACATATATAAATATATGTATACATACATATATACAGAGAGAGAGAGAGAGAGAGAGAGAGAGAAGGATATTTTTAAAGGAATTTGAACATGTGATTTTGTGATTGTGGGTTTGTAGGTACTGGCAAGTTTCAAACTCACAAATCAAGCCAGAAGGCTGAAGACCCAGAAAAAATGTTGATAATTCACTTTCACACCCAAATGCGATCTGGAGGCAAAATTCCCTCTTTTATAGTGAATCTCATTCTTTTTCTCTTGATATTCATTGGACTGAATGAGCTTCACCCAATTACATAAGGTAATCTTATCAAAAGTCTACTGATCTCACAGAGAGAGGGAAAGATGATGGACAGATAACACATACCTTCTAACCCTGAGTAAAAGGAGAGCTTAAACAATAGTTTAGAATACACATTGACTAGTCAGATAGAGTAATAAGTTAGATAAGAGATAGGGGAATATTTATGTTAAAAGATAAAGGGCCCGCAGGTTGGGTAAATACCACCAATTTCAGAAAAAGTTTAAATAGGGAGGTATCAGCGTACCAAGTCAGAGTGAGTGCACTAGCAGAAACATGGAGATTTGATAGAGTAGAAAGAAAAAATTAATAGCTGGACAGAGCCACACCATTAGGAAACTCACCAACACTTCCTTCCACCCATGGACTGCACAGACAGTGGAGAGAATAAGGGGGACAGCAAAATTGCATTCCAAACTGGAGAACAGGTGGACAAACTGCTACAGTTTGCCATTGGCCACATTACAGAGCACTGGAAGAATACAACCCAAGAACTGGAACTTGGATCCTCCATGGAGTACAACCCTGGCAACCCACCAAATTCTTGGTGATGGGGCACATGCAGCACTTCCCACAGAGAGTAACTGGTGAGTTTGCCTGAGGCTCCAAGCACAAAGGCCATTTCTATGCTGCACCACCCATGCAGTTTGTAAGAGTGGTGGTGCAAAAGTCTCATGCAGGAGTGCACGCCTCAGATCCAACAGGGGTAGAACAATGTCATCCCACCCACCTTGGCATGGGAGCAGGGAGCGACAGCTGGGGGCTAGGGCCTGCACATGGGCAGAGCACACCCAGAGAGTAGCCTCAATGAGCAGGTGCAGCATGGCCACCTCCCTCCTGTTGTGGCAGGACAGTTTCACAGCATGACTTCCACATAGAAACACAGGCACATGGGCACACAGGTGTAGGATTCACTGGGGGTGGGCCAATATTGTTTGGCTCACTGCACCATGGGATTGGCAAGGGACTGCAGAGGTGACTGGGGTCTGTGATGGTAGAGCATGCACAGATAGTACAGTGGAGAGCACAGCAGTGCACTTTGTGCCATGGCAGTTTTGCATGCGACTTCCACACTGGCAGGTGTAGGGATATGGCCCAGAGAGGCAGAGAAGAGATGGGAGTAGGCCCAGCTTGAGGCCTATCCAGCCCAACTGGAGGACTAAGATCTGTTTCCTAGGGTAAGATGGCCCCCGATGACCTCTGTGCTACATTCTGGGCCTTTTGAGCATTGAGCCCACCAAGGTGGCTGTGGCATCCAACTACCCTGCTTGATCCTCTCAGAGCCTGATAGACTACTGCCCAATTACCCAAAGACTCCCAGTTGGTCAGTTAAGGAACATCCCCTGATTGGTAACCTAGTCAATGCTTCATTTGCATCTTCCCCCTGATTGGCTAAGCCTTGGTCGCCCCATATTATGTGGCAACCTCTGATTGGTCCGTAAGGGTTTATAAACATGGTACTCAAGGCACTCAGGGTCCACACAACTGGCCAGAGAGTGCACAACATTGAAACTCTAGAGAGTGCACCTCTAGATTGAGACAGACAAGAGAACCACAATAAAGAGCTGTTTATAGGAGAGCACTTGCATTTGGCAACATCTCTTAAAGCAAGAAGCAAGGAGCAACTGTGAGTGTAAATCTCTGAGCCTGCCTTTTAAAAAGATTCTCAGAGTGGCTACAAGCATAGCTCTCCTTCCCAGGTAGCACGACACTGTCAGCACTCACCACTCACAGCAAGTCTTCAGCTATGGAGTTCAGCTCAAGGCCAGAGCTATGCCCCATGACCATCAGCAACACCCCTCACAGGTAGGCAGGCCTTGGATTCAAGGGGGTAGACCGATATCATCCCACCAACTACAGTGCGGGATCAGTGAAAATGCAACGGTTTTTGGAACATGCAAGTGGTCAGAGGGCCCGACATTGAGAACTGATTTGCGAAGCCACCTGCTCCTGCAATAGGGACTGAGGTTGTGCTCTCTGAACTGGGATCTCAGTGCCTGAGCTCTGTGGGGGAGGCAAAATTCTCAGAAGGTCAGCACAGGTCACACTGCCTCTTTGCTAATGCAGCACAGGCAGTGCACCTCACAGGACAGATCTCTGATAGCACCCTGAAACCTGGTTCAGTGCGAGAGACCATGTGACTTTCCACCATCATCCCCCACCAGAGAGATGCTGTGCAGAAACCTTTCCCCCTAAACCTGCCTGCTTTCAGCAAGAGAGTGGGTAGGAAAATTCCCTTTCCCTCCAGCAGAACTGAGAAATCCCAAAGTACAGCTATCTTCACTGCTTAGGAACATTTGCACAAAAGAAAAATGAATACAGATATATAGACAGAGGTGCCAGTAGGGTTGAAGTTGGATGACCATGCATGGCTTCTCCTAACAGCTGCAGACAGGAAGGAGAGACTACAAAACACCAGCAAAGATATTCACCTGAGGAAAGTGAGGCAGGGCCCTCTCAGAAGGTTGATGACTGCCTCTGGTAGTAGAAAGTCACTCTAGCCTGAGCTCTCTAGTATACTCTACTACCTTATTCACTTTGTTGTTTGGCTGATACCTCTTATAAGGGTGTACAGGTTTTTGTTTATTTATTTATTTTTGGTACTGATATTACAGATAATGATACTTTCCTTCTGTTCTCCCTACATCTATGGATAGATAGGTTGTGTTGGGTTAACCCTTTATGTTTTGATAAGTTTCTTCCTGTTCTTTCTTTCTCTCCATGGCTTGTTAGTTCTGTTGAGACATATTTGCATGAAAGGGTCATCAAGATTTTTTTCCACAATGATGTGGTTTTCTGCTGTATTTTATTCTGCTATGATATTTTTTCTACTATGATATTTTCCTTCTGGTCCTTTTCAGTGTGGTTTGGTGTATATGGTTACCCAATATTCTCTCTTTCTTTCTTCTTCTGTCCTCTTTTCTCTCTTTTAAAATGCTTTATAGAATTAATATTCTCTATAATTATATCTATTTTTAGTTTATTTTATATTTTAATTTCTATTAGTATTTGTTTTCTCTCTCCTTTTTCTCCCTCTCCTTTCCTCATTTCCTCTCCCTCCTCATCCCTCAGTAGAGAAACACAGTCTTTTGCCATACTAGCCCCCAGCCCCATTGGAATAGTGAATTGGAGAGTGGGAAGCTGAGGAGTGGAAAATACAGTGCTCAGAGAACAGTGACAAGAGCTGATGGTTCCCTGAACGTAGGAGAACCAGTCCAGAACAAGGCTCAGTTCAAGTCAGGTAGGACTTGTGATCCAGAATAAGAGCCCCACAGACTAGACAACCAAGGACTCATGGTGTAGGCAGTAGACCAATCAGGGGCTGGGAACACAGGGGTCATAAGGAAACTGTAGGGGCCAGTACAGAACACAGAGCCTACAGCAGATCCTTGCCTTGGGTTCTGAGGCTGCAAAATAAGAGGTAAGAGAGTGAGCCTAAAGTGTCAGAGATTCATCATCACCAAAACTCAAAGGAACACCAGAAGGAGAAGCTCTTCACACTTAAAGGAGGCAGATCCTAATTCCAGACCAAGTAATGGGCAAGCCACAGCAAAGTATTACAAGAAACATGAAAGGGCATGCTGGAAGTGAAGATCCAATACACCAAAGCCTCTTAACAGACAACAACAAACAATCCCATTCTCTAGAGATGTCTGAATCAGAATTCAGAGTTTTGGTTATTAGTATGGTAAGAGAAATCAAAACTAACACCACCAGCACCCTCAAAATTCTTTGAAAGAAGGTATCTCATCTGGAGTCCATACTCTCCTTGCAGCTAGAAATGACCAGGAAAAACCAAGTAGCAAACCTTGACATGAAAGGCAAGCTTAATTAATTAAACTCTGTAAAAGAATCCATTTCATCAAGACTGGAAGAGGCTGAGCTATGAATTTCAGACTCAGAGGACTCAGTCCAAGAAATTAATTATGCACAATGCCAATTTGAAAAAAATGGTGAAAGCATATAAGTCAGATTTCCAAGAGGCCTCAGACAGAATGAAAACATGAAACTTAAGAATTCATGGTGTCCTTGAAAGAGAAGAAATGTCCACCAGAGGATTAGGAGATCTATTTTAGGACATCCCCAAGGAAAATTTTTCAGAGATAATCCAGGATCTAGATGCATACACAATGAAACATTCAGGACCCAACCCAGAGTAGATTCTCCCCACAACATATTATAATACAAATGCTTATGCTGGACACTAGAGAAGCAATTTTGAAAGCAGTCAGGGAAAAATACCAACTAACACTTAAAAGAAATCCCATTAAAATAACAGCAGACTTCCCCACATCAACATTGAAAGCTAGAAAGGCCTGGACACAGATAATTTATGTTATAAAAAGAACAACTTCCAACCAAGAATACAATACTAAGCAAAGGTATCTTTAAAAGTATATGAGGAGTATAAGACAGTTCATGATATTGACACACTCAAATGTATTGCAACCACTAAGCCATTTTTACAGAGGATCCTCAATCAGTTAACACCTTCAGGAGAGAAAAGACAACCCTACATAGAAGATCAAAGAATTGAATAGCTGACATGAATGGAAACCAAGAAACTAGTAAATCAACCATGAATCAAAAATGACTAACGTAATGATTGGATACATAAAAGTAGATACTTCTCAATAATCACTATTAATGTAAATGGTCTTAACTCACCAATTAAGAGACAGAGACTGGCTAATTGGATGAGAAAACATAAAATCTCAATATGTAGGATTCAAGAAACTCATCTAACTCACAAAGACTTCAATAGATTAAAAATTAAGGGCTGGAAAACAATATATCAAGCAGGGGAAGTCATGAAAAAGCAGGGATTACATTTGTAATACTAGATAGATTAACTTTCAATCCAAAACTAATTAGAAGAGATAAAGAAGGACACTACATATTACTAAAAGGAACAATCAACTAGGAACCAATAACACTACTAAATATTTACTCTATAAACACTGGGGCATCTAGCTTTGTAAAACAAACATTACAAGACATAAAGAATTTTATTGGCCAGGTGCGGTGGCACATGCCTGTAATCCCAGCAGTTTAGGACGTGGAGGCAGGAGGATGGCAACTTCAAGACCAGAGGCAGTCTATGTAACTTAGTGAGACACTATCCCAAAAAGTAAAAATATGGGCTGGGGGTGCATCTCAGTGGTCCAGCACTTGCAGAGCATGCAAGTGTGAGGCCCTGGGTTCAAACCTCAGTACTGCAAAAAAAAAAAAAAACTTTATTCGACCAGACACAATAATTATGGGAGATTTCAATACCCCACTTTGATGAAGAGACAGCTCATCAGACTTCAATACCCCACTTTGACCAAGAGATAGCTCATCAAAACAGAAAATCAACAGAAAAATGAAGAGACTAATCTCCACACTAAATCAATTGGATCTCACAGATATATGCCTAATATTCCATCCATATGATGAGGAATACACATTCTTCTCAGTTCAACACAGAACGTTTTCTTAGATAGATCATATGCTAGTCCATAAGAATTCCCTCAACAAATACAAAAGGTAGAAATTATTCTCTGTACCTTTTCAGACCACAATGGAAAAAATTGGACCTCAAAAGCAAGAATAATTCCAGAAATTTTACATACTCATGGAGACTAAATGATACACTGCTGAATGGTCAATGGGTTGTTGAAGAAATCAAAAAGGGCATTAAAAACTTCCTACAATAAAATAATGAAAACACATTCTACCAGAACATATGGGCTGCAGCAAAGGCTGTTTTAAGAAGGAAGTTTATAGCATTAAGTGCCTTCATCAATAAGGTAGAGAAGAGCTAAATAAATGACTTAATGACACACCTCAAGACGCTAGTAAATCAACAACAAATCAACCCTTAAAGTAGCTCCCAGAAAGAAATGACCAAGATAAAGGTGGAAGCATCTCAATTAGAATATAAAAATACAATTCAAAGAATTAATGAGATTAAGAGTGGGTTCTTTGAAAAGACAAATAAAATAGACACTCCCCTGGCCAATTTCATCACAAAGAAAATGAAAAAGCCAACATATTAAAAATTATAAATGAAAATGGGACCATAATCACCAACTACAATGAAATACAGAAAATTGTCAGGGATTGCTTTGAGCAGTTGTATTCCCAAAAATGTGAAAATACAGAAGAAATGGATAAATGTAATAATATATGCCAAATATATACGATTTACCAAAACTAACCCCAGAATACATAAGTGATCTAAGCAAGCCCATTACATATGCTGAAAAAGGAAAGGTACGGCCAGGCGCAGTGGCGCACGCCTGTAGTCCCAGCGGCTTGGGAGGCAGAGGCAGGAGGATTACAAGTTCGAGACCAGAGGAAGTCGGCATAATTCAGCGAGACCCAGTCTCAAATAAGTAAAAAGATGGGCTGGAGGCAGCAGCTCAGTGGTCCAGCACTTGCAAAGCATGCACGCATGAGGCCCTGGGTTCAACACTCAGTGCCGAAAAAAAAAAAAAAGGAAAGGTAATAAAAAGCTTCCCAACAAAGAAAAGCCGGATGGATTCACAGCATCATTTTACCAAACTTTCAAAGATATAGTACCTGTCTTCCTCACATTATTTCAAAAAGTAGAAAAGGAGGGAACACTCTCAAACTCATTCTACAAATCTACCATCACCCTGATACCTAAACCAGGAAAGGATACATCTAAGATAATTATAGACCCATTTCCCTCATTGCATTGCATAAATGCAAAAATCCTTAACAAAATTCTGGCAAACCCAATTCAGCAACATATTAAAGAGATTGTCCACCATGACCAAGTGAGATTTATTCCACAGATGAAAGGCAGGTTCAACATACAAAAATCAATTAACGTAATTCAACAAATCAAGACACTTACAAACAAAACTCATATCATCATCTCAATTGATGCTGAAAATGTCTTTGACAAAGTGCAACACATTTCATGAGGAAAAAAAAACCCTGGAGAAGATATGCATAATAGGCAACTACCTTAATTTTAACATCATAAAAGCCATCTATGACAGATCTACAGCCAACATTATATTAAATGGAGAAAAACTGAAACCATGTCCTCTAAGATCTGTAATAAGACAAAAACGTCAACTCTCTCCTATTCTATTTAACAATATTATTGAAGTCCTCACCAGGGCAATCAGACTATTGAAAGAAATCAAGGGGATATAGATTGGCAATGAAGAGGTCAAACTATCTTTATTTGTGGATGACATGAAACTTTACCAAAAGGACCCCAAAACCTCACCCAGAAAACTTTTAGATCTAATCAACACCTTCAGCAAAGTGGCAGTATATAAAATTAACACAGAAAAATCAATAGCTTTCCTTTACACCAACTGTAAGCAGAAAGAGAAAGAAATTACAGATACAATATTTTTCACGATAGCCCACCAGAAAAATAGATACCTTGGAATCAATATAACTAAGGACCCTACAGAACTCTACAAGGAAAATTTCAAAATATTGAAGAAAGAAATCACAGAGAATATTAAAAAATGGAAGGACCTTCCCTGCTCCTGGATAGGGAGAATCAATAGAGTAAAAATGGCTATCCTACCAAAAGAAATGTATAGATTTAATGCAATCCCCATTAAAATCCCAATGACAGACTTTACAGAAATACAAAAAACAATCCAAAAATTCATATGGATACAAAAAAGACCAAGTATAGCCAAAACACTCTTAAGGTACAAAACTAGTACAGATGGAATCACAAACCCTGACTTTAATCTATACTACAGGGCAGTGGTAGCAAAAACAGCTGGCACAAAAATAAGCCTGAAGACCAGTGGAACAGAATACAAGTTCCAGAAATACTTCAACACACCTATAGCCACCTGATTTTTGACAAAGTACCAAAGCAAGTACATTGGAAAAAAGATAGCCTTTTCAATAAATGGTGCTGGGAAACATGGATATCTGCTTGCAGAAAAGTGAAAACTGACCTACATCTCTCAATGTGCCAGAGAGTTAACTCAGAATGGATAAAATACCTCAACATAAAACCAGAAACTTTCAAATTAATAGAAGAAAGAATGGCCAATACACTCAAACATATAAGCATAGGAAAGCATTTCCTTAATAGGACTCTAATTGCTCAAGAAACTGCAACAAAAATAGATAAATTGGATTACATGAAATTAAAAATTTTCTGTACCAAAAAGGAAACAATCAACAGAGTCAAGGAAATCCCCACTGAATGGGAAAAAATCTTCACATCTTATACATCAGACAGAGGACTCATTTCCTGAATTTATAAAGAACTCAAGAAAGAAAATACCCAAGAAAACAAATAATCCAATACACAATTGGGCAAAGGGACTGAACAGACTGTTATCAAATGAAGAGGCCCACAATGCCATGAAATACATGAAAAATGCTCAATAACCCTAGCCATTAGGGAAAGGCAAGTCAAAACAAAGCTGAGATTCCACCTTACTCCAGTAAGAACAGCCAAGATCTATAAAACAAATAACAACAAATGCTGGCAAGGCTGTGGAGAAAAGGGAACACTCTTAAACTGCTGGTGGAGTTGTACATTGGTTCAATGACTTTGGAATCATTATAGATGCACCTTAGAAAACTAAGAATAGATCTACCATATGACCCAACTATACCTCTATTGGAAATATACACAAAAGGAGATGAGTCATCATACCACAGACACACCTGCATCTCCATGTTCAATGAAGCACTTTTCACAATAGCAAGGATATGGAATCAACCAAAGTGCCCATCAACAGAAGAATGGATCAAAAATTATGATACATATACACAATGGAAGACTACTCAGCAATCACAAAAATGAAATAATGTCATTTGTGACAAAATGGATGGAACTGGAAAAGGTTATTTTAAGTGAATGAACACTAGCCCCAAAGGAAAAATACCACATGTTATCACTCATATGTGGGAGCTGAATCAAATTTAAAAGAAGGAAAAATCCCTCCAATTTATACATAAATTGGAACATAAGAAAAAGCTAATGTAAACTTAGCAGAGAAGGGACAATTTAAGGAACAGAAAGAAGGAGGGAGGGATGTAGCAAAAGGAAGTGATGATGAAAGAATATAGGAGGGGGAGGAAGGACAAGGAGGCGTGAGGAATAAGAGATATGTCTACCTCAGAGTAACCAGCCCAATCTTAATAGTTCAAGAAATAATTATAATAATACCAACAATACCAAAGGATGGCAATAATGCAAATGGGCTGGATTATTCATGTAATCTTGCTGACAATGTAAAAAGGTAGATCACTATAGAAAAAAGTTTGGACTTAAATCATAATTGGGATGCATGGGTATAGAAAAATATTCCCACAAAAGACATGCAAGTAGAAAGGAGGCCATTGGTGTGAGGTGGGAGAGGGGGGGAGAAGGGGCACAAAAGGGTAAGGGGGAAGTTATCTGTGCAATGTACATGAAATGCATACATGGAAATGTCACAATGAAATGCATGTCAGAATGAAGCGCATTAATTTGTACATTAAAAATTTGCAGTAAAAAATGTCTACTGATCTCAAGGTCGTTGTTGTTGTTAGGTGCCGTCGAGTCAGTATCTGACTTATAGCGACCCTCATAGGGTTATCAATGGCTGACCGTTTTTCTGGATTGCCTTGGGAGTGGATTGCCAGGTCCTTCTCCCATTTGTGCGGTGCTGGGAATTGAACTCAGGACCTCAGAGACTGCAGCGCAGCGCTCTACCAACTGAGCCAAATCCCAGCCCCGATCTCAAGGTTAATCACATATAAAATATCAATATCTATATTGGTGTTTGACAAAAAACTGGATGTCATAGTTAAATAATGTATCAGAGTCCACAATTTGGAACCCATGAACATTAATAATTTAAACTTCTTCCTAATGTGGTGTAATTATGCATATAACTGAAACCACACTGATTTACTAAAGTGAAAAGGTTTATTTTGGCTCATGGTTTCAAAGGTTTCAGTCTATGGTCACTTTGCCCTATTGCTTTGAGCCTGATGCAGGACATTCCAGGTCCAGACTATAGCAGCATGGGAATACTGAGATGCACTGGGGGATCTCTGTTTTCCAAACAAACTCTTTTCTACCTGTGTCATGGAATGACAACCCATTGGTAGTCATGATAAATCATCCCAGTCTACACAATAACTCCCTTCTTATTGATTCACAGGCACAAGCAGACTCAAATGGCCAGATGGTGATCTTAACATACAGGTCAGTGGAATAACAACTATGGCTTTGTTGAAGAATTCCTTCCTTTTGAACTAAGACCCCATGAGAGTAAAGACTAAAATTCAGCCATAGGAAACAAAATATTGCCATTCCCACTTCCACTTTTTAATTCCTGGATCTGGTTACAAAATGGCATCAGAGATCCACACTGTTTCAGAGGACATACATCCTCTTTGAGAGCCTTTCCCCAGGCTTGCAAAGTAATGCCACTATAACTGTGTCTTTGAAAAGGCCATTCCATGGACTAGGGCTATAGCTCAGAAGCAGAGTGCTTGCCTAACATGCATGAGACACTGTGTTTGATGCCCAGCACCACAAAAAAGGGTAACTCTATTGTTCACCAATTCAACTACTTCAGAATGGTGAAGAACCTGATAATACCAGTGAATTCCATGATCATGAGCTTGTTGCCACAAGTTATTTCACTGGCTGTGAAGTGAGATTTTTTTAGCAGAAGCAATGATGTAAAGTACAACAAAAAGATGATAAGACAGACTGTAAGCAGTTTTGATAGAATCATTGCATTCAGAAAAGGCAAATCCATATTCAAAATAGGCATATTTTTCAAAAAGAACAAAACTCTAACTTCTGTTTCCTTTATAGAATTGGTCTAATGCAGTTAATACGCCACCAGGTAGCAGTCTGATAACACAGGAAATGGTTTCATTTTGAAGAATCAGTATTGTTCTCTGCTCCTGGAAGATTGGGTATTCAGTAGTGACAATAGTCAGGTCATCCTTGGAGAGTGGAAGTCGTTGATGTGCCTATGAATAACCCCTATCCCTGCCATCATATCCTCTTTGTTCTTGAATTCATAGGGCAATGATAGAAATGGTTGAGGAAAGAATATGACTATTCTCTTCAGAAAAATCAATCCCATCCTTTCATTATTAAATCCTCTTCAGCTGAGTTTACTTGTCATTGTCTTATTTTGGTTAGGAGAGGCCAGATGCAACAAATTGTCTTTCCCCTTAAAAGGAACATCTCAACATGCTTCACATTACTGGACCTCTAGACATTTCACTCAGGTAAAAGTCCCATGAATCTTTTCTCAGATTTAATTCCCAACCTCTGATACTTAAATGTGTTACCTGTAACACTATTGTAGCTTCTATTCTGTTAATCAGGCCCAGTCTGCTTAATGTCATCAATATAATGCACAGTGTGATATCTTATGTAAAGGATAGGTGATCAAGGCCCCTATAAACTAAATTATCACGCAGCACTGGAGAACAGGTATAACCCTGAGGTAAGAAGGTAAAAGTATATTGAGAAGGTATGTATACCAGTTGAAAAAAACTATTTATGATAGGATTTCCTCAGAAGTATTACTTGAAAATGAAGTTTAAAGCTATTTTTGCAATCCCTCTATAAATTTGGTATTGATATTGATTTACTTTTTTTTAGAAAGTGGCAGTTCTACTGTCTTCCATTTGGCCTTTTCTGTCACAATAGTCTCACTCCACATGCGAGGCAACCAATATGGGATTCTGCTAGAACTGAGTATGCTATTCCAATTATGCATTCCAAAAACTATGGAAAGAACCACAGTATATAATGCAAGCATTTAGTGTAATAAATATTTTTTTCAATTAGCCCTGTATTCTTTAAATTTTCTTTGAGATTTACTTATATCCCATACACCATTTAGACCTGCACATTTTAATTTTGAAATTTTTGGATATTTTCCTTCTGCCTTTTAAAAAATTTCAACCTTAAATCCATTATGTTCAGAGGACATACTCTTTATGCCTTCACTGTAAATTTATTTACATGAATTTTGCAGCTGTGTTATCTGGTACATACATATTTAGATTACTATATATTCTTTGATTAATCATTTCATCATTATATAATGTCTGTTATTCCCCAATAAAATTCATCATTTTGAAGTAAACATTATCTGAAATTATATAGCCAATTCTAATATTTATTAATGTTCTATAATGTACTTTCTAGCCTTTTAATTTAGTCTATGTCATTAGGTTTCAAGTGAAGTGGTTTTCAAGTAAATAGCATATAGTTGCATCATGTTTCATTATCTACACTACAAATCTCTGTATTTTAGTTTCTGTACCAAAAACACAGTTAATTATTACTATATTATGGCTTAAGTGATTGTTCTAGATGTTGTTGTTGTTGTTGTTGTTAGTTGCCATCAAGTCAGTGTCCAATTCATATGACCCTAGGTATAGCAGGCAAAATATTATTGACATATTTCTTTGCTATTCATAAGGTATTCATAAGGTTTTCAATGGCTGATTGTTTTTTTTTGGGGGGGGTGGCTGGGTCCTTCTTCCCAGCCTATAGCACCTGGTGATCCCAGGCAGTCTCCCATTCAAGTACTAAACAGGCCCGACGCTGCTTAGCTTCCAAGATCTGATGGGATTGCGCACTGCAGTGGTATGGCTGCAGGCATCCTAACTATTATTCTACATGTATTAAGTTTAATATTGTGCACCTCTATGAAAGTATTATCACTTTTCAAGAGGTGTAGATGCCCTATTTCTGTCTCCTTACTCTTCTCATTTTTTAAAATACGAGTCTGCTTACATTAAGCACTCTGTAAGATTCTGTTTTGACTTTGGATCAGTCATAAAATATCATCAAAATTAACTCACGAGACCAACTTTTGGTTTTTAGTTTAACAAGGAAGGATTTTGCAAGTCTACATTCTCATCCATCCAACAAGAAAAAAGTTGAACAAACTGACAACAGCAACTCTTAGATCCACCAAAGAACTGAATTCACAGAAAAATCATTGCCCTCAAAGTTGAAAAGACACATAGAAGGCTAACAAGAATAATAAATTTCCAGAAGAGAACCCCAGAAGCAGAAAACTCTATAGGAATCATTTTTGGGGTAAAAAAGCCTAAGGGCAATTGATGAGTTACTTGAGTTTATATATGGACAAGGCTGAGAGTTCAAAACATTAGAGGGGGTAGTCTTAGGGCCCAAAACATTTTCATAAAGTTGACCTTAATGAACCATTCCAGGTCTTCATAGGGAAAACTTTATTTGTGCTTCTGGAAGTCAGAAGGGAAACTAGCCATTTTGAAATATGTCCTGAGCATCCTGTTTTTCTTAATAACCCTATATTAAAGAGAACCTACAGCCAAATTGACAGTATTTTTGTTAAAGCTCAACAATCTGTAGAATGAGAAATACTCAAAACTAGCCTTCTCACACCTTCCTATTTTACTGAGTGGTAAAAGAAAAAATAAAATCTGAGAAAACTTTTTTGAGGGGAGTACTGGGTGTTGAAACCAGGGTCTCCCACATTCTAGGCAGGTTATACTACTGAGATGCACCCCCAGTGCCCTTTTTAAAAAGTTTGGGACAAGGTCTGTCTAAGTGACACAGGCTGCTTCTAGCCTCAAACCATCAACCCTCCTGCCTCAGCCTCCTGAGTTGTTGGGATTACAAGCATGCACCACAATACCCAGCCTGAGGAGAATTACAATAGTAAAAGGCTAGGGGCAGAAGCTCTCTAAAAGCCTTAGACATTATCATAGGACAATAGAGTGCTTCCTACCCCAACATAACTTTCCACTATATTAACAGAAATCCTATAATAACAGAGAAATGCAATTTAATTCACTGTGTACCTCAGATATTGGCTGGGATTTAGTTCAGTTGATGGAGCACCATTCTGCAGTCTCTAAGGTCCAAGGTTCGATTCCCAAAACCCCAAAAATTGGAGAAGGGGAGAAGGAGATGGCAATCCATTCCCAAGGCAATCCCAAAAAACAATCAGCCATTGAGAACCTTATGAGGGTCGCTATGAGTCGGACACAACTCAATGGCACCTAACAACAACAACCTCAGACAATTTTAAAGAAATGTCCAAGAAAACTCAAATTCAAGATGAAAGACAAAGGATACCAGAGTAAATTTTAGCTTCTGGCACCTATAACCATAGCAAACCATAAACACATCCTAACTGCTAGACAGACAAATATAAAACTTCACAGTTATGACCTACTGACATCAATTCCTTTAACCGAATACAGTTGCAGCTTTGAAATTAAAATACAAGGCACAATAAAAGAGAAAAAAATCACAATTTGTAAAGATAGAACAAGTTTCAAAACCAGATATGAGGGAGATATTAGAATTATCAGATTGGAAATTTAAAACATTTATCACCAGTGTGCTATGGGCTCTAGTAGAAAAACGTTTAACATGGTGTAACAGTTGGGTGATGTAATAAGAAAGATGTAAATTCTAAGAAAAAATTAAAAGAAAATGCTATATATTAAACACATTTAACATAATTGAATATCTTGATGAGATCAGCAATGGCATAGACATAAGCTGAGGAAAGAATAAGTGAGCATAAAAATATTTCAATAAAAATTCCCAAAGTGAAATGTGAGGAGAAAAAGGAGTGGAAAAGACAGAACAGAATTTCTAAAAACTCTTACATAAAGAGGTGATACATATGCATAAAATGTCAAAAGTAGAAAAAAATGAGAAAGCAGAATGAATATTTGAAGCAATAAAGATAATGAATTTCCAAACATTAATAAAAGATACAAAACTACAGACACTGGAATTTCAAAAAACATTAAAAAAAGATTGATTTAAAAAGAAAAATCCAGACATGGCAGTCCATGTCTGTATGTGTGTAATCCCAGCTATTTGTGAGGCTTAGGCAGGAGAATTGCAAGTTCAAGGCCAGAGGCAGCCTGTGTAATTTAGTGAGAATCTGTCTCAAGATAAATATAAAAAAGGAGCTGAGGGTCCAGTTCAGTGGTAAAGAAGTGCCTTCAAAATATACACAATGTCTTAGGTTCAGTGCCCTAGTACTACAAAAATAAATACATAGATATCTAGACATATCACCTTCAAAATTCACAAAGACAAACAAGAGATCTCAAAATAATCCAGAGATGGGGGAATATCTTAGTTATAGATGAGAAAATATGAGGATTACATTAGAATTTTCTTCATAAACCATGTAAAGTAAAAAAGAGTGGATCAAATATTTAACATATTAAATGAAAAGGATTACCAACACAGAATTCTATATCCAGAGAAATTAATCTTCAAAATTACAGGAAAATTAAGTACATTCCTCACAAAAACAAAAATTAAAGTCATTTGTCATCAGTAAACCTCCCTTTCAAGAAACTCATGTAAAAATAATTATCTACTGTATGCATTCATATTTAGGCACTTTTTATTCTTTCTTCCTTGTGAATGCTCCCTAAGTACTTTTTTGGTTCAAAAACTGTTTTTTTATTTTATTAACATATAATTTATACAT
This sequence comes from Pedetes capensis, assembly GCA_007922755.1. NCBI lineage: Eukaryota > Metazoa > Chordata > Mammalia > Rodentia > Pedetidae > Pedetes > Pedetes capensis. Next base: position 38,618 of record VMDO01017899.1, read on the forward strand.
AAGAATAATGTTCACCTAACAATAGGGTTCGGGTTGGGATTTAGCTCAGTTGGTAGAGTGCTGCGCTGCAGTCTCTGAGGTCCCGAGTTCAATTCCCAGCACCGCAAAAATGGGAGAAGGGCCTGGCAATCCACTCCCAAGGCAATCCCGAAACAGCCATTGAAAACCCTATGAGGGTCGCTATGAGTTGGATACCGACTCAACAGCACCTAACAACAACAACAACAAACAATAGGTTTCAGTATGATATTTCCATACACGCATACAGAATCAATTGATCATACCAACCATGCTTCTTCTATCCTTCCTCCATCCACAATTTACATAATTTCTTTTAGGTGCCATTGAGTCAAGTCCAACTCATAGTGACCCTCATAGGGTTTTCAATGGCTGATTGTTTCGGGATTGCCTTGGGAGTGGATTGCCAAATCCTTCTCCCATTTTGTGGTGCTGGGAATTGAACTCGGGACCTCAGAGACTGCAGAGCAGTGCTCTACCAACTGAGCTAAATCCCAGCCCACATAATTTCTAACAATTTTTATTCTATTTTCAGGTTGACTTTTTTAGTTTACACATATGAGAGAAAACATGTTACTTATGTTTCTTTTCCTGGTTTATTTAACTTAACATAATATCTTCTACTTTCATTCATTTCACTGTAAATGACAGGATTTCATTCTTTTTTATATGACTGAGTAACACTCCATTGTGTATGTAAGTTATATTTTCTTTATGCATTCTCATGTTAACGGGCATCTAGACTGATTCCATATCATAGATATTGTAAATAGTACCATAATAAGTGTCGGCATGCTGGTGTCTTTTTGTTAACCTGTTTTCATTCCCTTTTGATATATGCCAAGAAGAGAGATATCTAGATTCTATGGTAGTTCTATTTTAAGTTTTTTGAGGAAATTCTATATTCTTTTCCATAATGGCGATATTAATTTACATAGGGTTCTTTTCTCCCCGAATGCTTGACAGTATTTGGTACTTTTTTGTTTGTTTTTTTTGTTTGTTTGTTTGTTTTGGTAATAGCCATTCTAGCTACGGTGAGATGGTATCTCATTGCATTTTGACTTGCATTTATTTGATAGCTAATAACATCAAGATTTATTTTATAAATCTATTTGCCATTTATTTTATTTTATTTTATTTATAAATTGTTGGGGATTTTAAAAATAATATTTCCCAGCTAGGGTCCCTCATAACAGCCTGAGGGGCTGACCCCTAGTTGACCCCAGGGCTCATCTCACTCACTCAAAACAGCCCCTCCCATTGAGTGAGAAAAGATGGCATTCCATGCTGCAGGCCTAGAGCCAGCACTTAAAGGGATAGAGCCTTGCTCTATAGGGGCTGCTTGCTCCTTGCTCTCCATAAGGGGAGCACCCCAATAAACCTTCCCTGTCCTTCTCCAACCATCTGAAGGTCTCCTGAGGTCCTTCTTTCCCAACATCGGCCACGTTATTATGTTGAGGGTTTGGCCCTAACTTTAGCCGGGAAAGAGCTAAAACCCCAACGATAAATGGTGTGGTACAGAGTAATGTCATTTGCCATATGCACTATGCAAATACTAAATAACTTTTGTATACATACTCATCATCTTACATATTTATTTGCCATTTATATTTTGTCTTTTGAGAAGTGTCTGTTCAGATCATGTTCCAATTTTTAATTAAATTACTTTTTATTGCTAAGATTTTCAAGGACTGTTTTTTAGTACTGCATGGTTGAACCCAGTGACTCTCACATATTTTGTAAGTGTTTTGCTGTTGGGCTGCACCCCCAGCATATTTCATTTTGTTTTTGTTTTGTTTTGAGACAGGGTTTTACTCAGTTTTCTAGGCTGCCTTTGGCCTCAAACATGCAATCCTCCTGCCTCAGCCTCCTGTGTTATTGAGACTATAGGCTTGTGATGCAGGGCTTGGCTTTGAATTTTTAAAAGTATATTCTACATATTGATCTTTGAGAGATGAAGGGCTGGAAAATTTTCTGTCCCATTCTATGATTTGTGTCTTCACTCTACTGATTATTTCTTTTGCTGTGTGGCAGCTTCTTTGTTTGACATAATGCCATTTGTCAACTTTTTGCTTTTGTTTTCTATGGTTTTACAGTCTTTCCCAGAAAAATCATTGCCTGCACCAAAGTTGTAAATTGTTTTCCCTATGTTTTCTCCTGTAGTTTCATAGTTTCAGGTCTTACACTAAGGTCTTTGGTTGATTTTGAATTGATTTTTGTACAATGTAAGAGATAAGTGTCAAGTTCCAATTTCCTGCATGTGAACATCTAGTTTTCTCAGAATCATATACTGAAGAGGCTGTCATTTCACCTATATATGTTTTTGGCTGGGATTTAGCTCAATTGGTAGGGCGCTGCGCTGCAGTCTCTGAGGTCCAGAGTTCAATTCCCAGCACCACAAAAATGGGAGAAGGACCTGGCAATCCTCTCCCAAGGCAATCTCGAAAGAGTCAGCCATTGAAAACCCTATGAGGGTTGCTACGGGTCGGGTACCGACTCGACGGCACCTAACAACAACAATGTTTTTGGCACCTTTGCTGAAAATCAGATTGTTCTAGGTACTTGAGTTTATTTCTGGCATCTCTACTCTCTTCCATAAATCTGTTTGTCTGTTTTCTTGTTGATATTATACTCTTTTGCTTATTATGCGTCTATAAGATATCTTGAAATAAAGAATTGTGATACCTCCAACTTTGCTCCTTCTGAAGAGTTTAACAACATTACCTCCAATTGGCTGAGTGGTGGGCACATGGCTGTAATCCCAGGGAATCAGGAGGCAGGAAGATTGTGAATTTGAGGCCAGATTAAGCCTGTGCAAATTAATGAGGCTCTGACTCAAAATAAAAAATGTAAAAGGGACTGGGATTACACCTCAGTGATAGAGCTTTTGCTAAGTATCTGTGCAGCATCGGGTTCAACAACCCCCCTCCCAAGTACTGAAAAAGTATTCTCCAATCACTGACTTTATTGTATCTTTCCATTGTTTTCTGTCTTCTTCAATTTTTCATCAGTGTTTTCTAATTATCATTGTAGAAGTCTTTCATCTCCTTTGTTAAGTTTATCCCTAGATGTTTTATATTTAGTAATTATTGTGAATGAGACTATGTTCATGATTTCTTTCTCAATAAATTCATTATTGTTATATAGAAAAGCTACTGTGTTGGAAGTTGATTTTCACCATTCAGTTTTTAAATCAGTTTTAGTAGTAATTTGGTGTAATTTTTAGATTTTTCTATGTAAAGAATTATATCATGCACAAGCATGGTTCATTTAACTTTTTCACTTCCTATTTGTATGGCTTTTCTTTCTCTTGGCTAATTGCTCTAGTTGAAATTTCTATACTGTTTCAGATAAGAGCAGTGACAGTGGACACCCTTGTTTTGCCCCTGGTCATAGAGGAAATGCTTACTCTTTTCTCCATTCAGTATGATGTTGGTCTGTGGTTTTATAACATATAGCATTTATTATGTTGAGTTATGAAAGTTTTACACTAAATTTGTTCACAGATTTTATAATAAGGGGATCTTGAATTTTGCAAATGCTTTTTATGCATCTATTGAGAAGATCATATGATTTGTAAACTTCATTCCATTGATGTAATATATTACCTTTATTTATTTGCATTTCTTGGATTAAATCAATTTGACCATGATGTATAATCATTTTTCTGTGTTGTTGAATTTGACTTGCTTGTATCTTGTTGAAAATTTTTTATTTATATTCATCAGGGATATTAGTCTATACATTTTTTGTTTTACCCTGATCAGGTGTTTATAATGGTATAATGATGAACTCACAGAATGAGGTTTTAAGGGTTTCCTTCCTTTCAATTCCATGGACTCATCTGAGAAAAATTGGCATTAGTTTTTTTCAAAATTTTGATAAAATTCAACTGTAAAGCCACACATTCCTAGACTTTTCTTTGTTATAAGACTGTTTTAAGTTTATTACTTGTTATTGATCTCTTCAGCTTTCTTATATCTTCTTTGTACAATTTTGGTAATTTTTATGTCAGAAATTTGTCCAATTTTTCTAATTTTTCTACTTTATTACCATATAGTTTTTCACAGAAATCACTAATTATCCTTTGTGTTGCTTTGGCATCAGTTTTAATGTCTGTTTTTCATCTCTAATTTTATTTATTTGAGCTCTGTCTCTCTGTTTAGTCTCACTAAAGATTTGCTGATTTTATTTTTTCAAAAAGCACTATTGTTTCATTCACCTCTTAAATTGTTTTATGTTTCTATTTTCTTAATTTATGCTCTGATATTTGTTTTCTCTTTCCTTCAACAAATTCTGGATTTGGTTTCTTCTTGCTTTTCTAAGACCTTGAGATGCATCATTATATTCTTTAGTTGTTATTTTTCTATTTGTAATGAAGAGATTCATTACTATATAGCTATAAATTTCTGTTTGTACTGATTTTTCTTGATCCCACAAGTTTTGGTATTTTCTATTTCCATTTTCTGTGAATAATTTTTGAGAACATGTACTAGGGGATGAACCCAGGGCCTCATGCATGCTTTGTGAGTTCTTTATCAGTGAGATGTATCCATAGCCCCTTTTACACTTTTTATTTTGAGATAGGGTCTCACTAAATTATGCAGACTACCTCTGGCCTAGAACTTGCAATTCTCCTACCTCCACCTCCTGACTTGCTGGGATTGCAAGCATGAGCCACTGCACACAGCATGTTTCAAGAAATTTTTAAATGCCCCTTCTTGCATTCTCCATGAAACATTGTTCTTTTAAAGTATGTTACTCAGTCCTTGATCATTTGCATAATTTCCAAAGTTTCTTCTATTGTTGATGTCTACTTTTACTCTATTTTTATTATAAACCATATAAGATATAATTTCATTTATTTTGAATTTGTTAAGACTTATTCTGTGGTCTGATATGTGACCAATTCTCAAGAGGTGCCATGTGTTGATGAGAAGAAGATGTGTTCTCCAGTTGTTGGGTGGAATATTTCATAAATATCTGTAAAGTCCAATTGATCTATAATATAGTTTAATTCTAATGTTTATTTGTGGAATTTTATATGGATTTTTTTGTCCACTGATGAAAGTGGGATATTGATATTTT
>VMDO01017900.1:0-43665 GCA_007922755.1 Pedetes capensis
CCACAAACAGATATCCCTCAATTAAGTCGAGGATACCAGTCAAGGGCTACAAAAGAGTAGTCTCTTTTGCTTATAGTCACAGAGCTAACGGCCAGCTGACACCAGAGAGAATGAAACTGACCACAAATCACATAGAAAAGACAAGTCTCTTCGTTTTAGTCATGAACTTTTTTCTATTTTGAAATCATAGTTGGATTTCCAAGTTAATTATCATTGTTACTACATGGATGTTTACTGAACCTTGGCTGTTGATGATTATGATGATCTAGCCCTAAGCCAAACTGGGAAGCCAACCCTGGCCTTCCTTGTTACATCCTCAGTATCCCCTGAAGGCTCCCAGCTAGAAATCACAGAACAAACAATGGCCCAGCTGTTGCTAAGAGCTTTAGGCAGGAACGTTCTCAGGGGATACCTGTGCTTTAATTGAAAATCTGACAATGCCCTCCAGAACCAAGAGGATGGAGATAACACTGGAATTTCACACCATTTTATAAGTAATGAAGGCGTGTTAATTGAAGAGGGGTCTCCCAGAGCCCTTTAATCACCAAAACAGATAATCCCTGATGGTAACATTTGTGAGAGAAGATATTGGAATTGCACAGGGAAATTCCAGCAATTTGGTGAGATTTGGCCTCAGGAGTTTTTTTTTTTTTTACTGTAAAATGCACATGGTTATAAACTGTGTCTATATCCTAGGTCAGTATAAATTCTGGCTTGAGCTAGTTTCAGCTAGCTTAATCAAACCAGAACCCAACTTGCCGTACTGATGTACATGAGGCAATTGATACTTGAGTATACATGTAAACTTGGGGAATTTCCAAAAGGGGAGAGGCAATCAGCACACTGCAGACAGAGGGTCATCTGGATCCAAAGGTGACATGGAGCATCACCTGTATAAGGAAAATGTAAGTTCACAGCCTGAGTTTAATATAGAAGGTAAGGATGGGCACAAAAACGGAATCAACTGAATTTCTTTTTCCATGACTAAACCCAGTTCACTAGCCCCCATTTCTAGGTAGCACTTATATTAGTTTTACAGAGCACCGGTAATAAATTATAGCAAACTAGGTGGCTTAAAACAACAGAAATTTTTCCCCTCACTGCTCCTGAGGCTGGAGGTCTGAAATCCAAGCATCAGTTAGGGTCTTGCTTTCTCTGAGGCTCTAGGGGAGGGCCTGCGCGTGCTTTTCCCTTAGTTTCCGGTAGTTGCTTGGATTTTGAGGTCAAGGCCAGTGAGACCTTGTCTCAAAAAACAAAGCAAACCAAAAAAGCTGTGGCTGCAGTAGGGCTTGCTGACCAATCTGTTCCTTAGAGTTCTGCAGCACCCACAACTCAAGCAGACAGAATTCTTCAAAACTACTCTTTCCTTTCTTGAGACAGGGTCTCACTATATAGCACCACATGGCCTCTACCCTGTGATCCTCCTGCCTTAGCCTTCTGTGCTAGGACTACAAGCATACAACACTATGCCCAGTTAGGGCCTTTGCTTTTCAAGTTCACTGTTCCACTGGACGGGGGCTTCCCAAAGAGACCCACGATCTCACAGGACTAACCTCCAAAGGATGTTGCTTTGAGATCTCCAAAGTTTTCCCTAATTTATTGCATCCCCATCCCCATGGACAAGACCCAAGAGTCATAGGACAGAACTGTGCCTGGCAGCTGTTCAGGCTCTTCTCATCCTCTCCTTATTCCAACTCCCTCCTCTCAGCTTCACCCAGGAAAGGAGTTCATCTCTGTGTGTGCCTGCACGATGCCATCCATGCTCCTCTGTCCTATTGCTTTCCTTTGAAATGCGTTGATCCTTGTTCCGATAGAGGCACAGCTTATATTAGACCAACCTTGAACATGTGAAAAACTAGGAGGAAATCCAGATAAAATGTTAAGTGTACATAATTCATGTATCTGCAGGTCATCAAAGGGCTGCCCAGACCAAAATCTCCAAGGAAAGAAAAGGAAAAGTTAAAGAGGGGAGTCCAGCATTGAGCTTCCTTTCACCCTCGAGGCATTTGACACCACTAAGCTCCAACAGCCTGCCACTGTAGCCCTGTGGCATCGGATCCCATCAGATCTCGGAAGCTAAGCAGGGTCAGGCCTGGTTAGTACTTGAATGGGAGACCTCCAGAGAACACCAGGTGCTGTAGGCTTGGGAGACGGACCCGGCAACCCATTCCCAAAAATCAATCTGCCATTGAAAACCATGTGAACAGGAGAGAAGCACTGACAATAGAGTTTCCTTTGTTGTATGTAGGGTTGCTATGAGTCAGATACCGACTCGATGGCACCTAAGAACAACAACAAGAAGCTCCAATAAGGCCAGAGAAAAGTTGTCTGTAATAACTATGTCCAATAAACTTTTGGCATCTAAAATACATATAGAACTGTGAGAAACCAACTAATAAAAACATCAGCTATTGTAATTTTAGAAGACTAGACCAGTTACATTGGAAAGAAGATATCAAATAGCTCATACACATACGCAAAGACATTCCAACTCATTGGCCACCAAGAAAATAAATATTAAGACCACAGTTTGACCTGAGCACCTACCCTCCAAATGGCTAAAACTAAAAAGAACAAGACAAATTGTTGACAAGGATGCATCCAGATCTCCTACATTGCTGGTGGGAGTAAAACTCCATATAATCACTTTGGAAAAACTTTGACAATAACTGCTAAGAACAGAAGCATCCTCTGTGACCCAGCAATTCTTCTCCAGGGGACATTTGCCATATAAATGTATATAAGTATGTGCAGTTATGTATAGGAATGCTTGTTGTTGTTAGGTGCTGTCAAGTCAGATCCAACTCATAGCAACCCTACATACAACAGAATGAAATACTCCCCAACACTGTGCCGTGCCTGGCACTATTGTCAGTGCTTCTCCTCCTATTCATACTTTTTTCCCCCTGCCTTTATTAGTAAATGTTGGTGGAGTACAGAGTAACACAGCATTTGCTTTTTCCATTATTCAACTATTACATCACTTTTGGTTACACTTTTATTAACTTATAGGGTTTATGGAAACTTTTGACAATATGTTGTAAAACTCATATGCATATTTGGGTTATGTTCTCCTATTTTTCATGAATAGGGTTTTCAGTGGCGGATTGCTTCAAGAATGGACTGCCAGGTCCTTCTCCCTAGCCTGCAGCATCTGGTATTCCCGGGCGGTCTCCCACCCAAGGATCCCAAGGATTAACCAGGCTGACCCTGTTTATCTTTGGAGATCAGGCAGGATCAGATGCCAGGATACCATGGCTGCAGACCCCTAACATCACTATTTGTAATAGTACAAACAAGGAACAATCTGTATGTTCCTCAACAGCAGTATGGTATATTCATTTCACAAAATAGTATGCAGCATGGAAAATGGGCTAACTCCTTTACAAATCTCATCTCATAGGCACAAGGCTGAGAGAAAGAAGTCAGACATAAAATAGTCTGTGCTAAAGTTCAAAAGTGGGTACAGTTAACCAACGATGAGGGCGTCACAGTAGTGGTAGCTCTTGGCAGGTGCAGGGTTCTTATAACCGTCTGTTCTTCAAACAGAATGTGGTCATTGAGGTATGTTTATTTGAGTCAATCCATAGAGCTCTGCCTTATGGCCAGTGCTTTTTTGTGTGCTTAATAAAAATATTAAACAAAAATCTCGAGCCAGGCGCAGTGGCGCATGCCTGTAATCCCAGCGGCTCTGGAGGCAGAGGCAGGAGGATCACAAGTTTGAGACCAGGGGCAGTCTGCGTAATTTAGCGAGACCCTGTCTCAAAAAAGTAAAAAAAAATTGGCTGGGGGGTGCATCTCAGTGGTCCAGCACCTGCAAAGCATGCAGGCGCAAGGCCCTGGGTTCAATCCCCACTACCACAAAAAACAAACAAACAAATAAAAATCTCTCACACACTCTTGACATGGAAAGCTGTGGTTAAGGCTTTTAGTACATCTAGTCTATTGACTATGCAAAGGCATTTGATTGTGTGGATCATAACAAATTATGGATAACACTTCGGAAAATGGGAATACCCGAACACCTAATTGTGCTCATGAGAAATCTGTACATGAACCAGGGGCAGTTGTTCGAATAGAACAAGGAAACACTGCGTGGTTAAAAGTTGAGAAAGGTGTGCGTCAGGGCTGTATACTTTCACCCTATCTCTTCAATTTATACGCTGAGCAAATAATCCGAGAAGCTGGACTTTATGAGGAAGAACTCGGCATAAGATTGGAGGAAGATTCATTAACAACCTATGTTATGCAGATGACACAACTCTGCTTGCTGAAAGTGAAGAGGATTTAAAACATTTACTGATGAAGATCAAAGATCATAGCCTTCAATATGGGTTATGACTAAACATCAACAAAACAAAATTCCTTACCACTGGGTCAGCACGAAACTTCACAATAAATAGAGAAAAGATTGAGGTTGTCCAAGATTTTGCTTTGCTTAGCTCTATAATCAACACCCATGGAAGCAGCAGTCAAGAAATCAAAAGACGCATTACTCTAGGAAAAGCTGTGGCAAAAGATCTCTTTAGAGTATTGAAAAGCAAAGATGTCACATTAAAGACCAAGGTGCGTCTGACTCATGCCATGGTATTTTCAGTTGCATCATATGGTTGTGAAAGCTGGACATTGAACAAAGGAGACAGAAAAAGAATTGATGCTTTTGAATTGTGGTTCTGGAGATGTCTATTGAATATACCAGGGACTGCCAAAAGAACCAACAAATCTGTCCTAGAAGAAGTGCAACCAGAGTGCTCCTTGGAAGCAAGAATGGCCAGACTGCATATTACATATTTTGGACATGCAGTCAGGAGAGATCAATCCCTGGAGAAGGACATCATGTTTTGGAGAGTGGCAGGTCAACACAAAAGAGGAAAACCCTCCACCAGATGGATTGACACAGTGTCTACAACAATGGGCTTAAACATAAATAAGATCGTTTGCCTGGCACAGAATCAGCAAGTGTTTTGATCTGCTGTACATAGGGTCGCTATGAGTTGGACTCAACTCGACGGCACCTAACAACAACAAGTCTTGGTATGAAATGGTGCATAAAAATTACCAAGACTGAAGCGCTTTTCAGGTGTGATAATTAGATCAGCTACTCTGAGCAAGGCCCGCCCGTGGATTAAATCAAAGGTCCTGGAGGTGCAATTTTGTTGATTGCTTCCTCCAGCTAACCTCCAGACTTTGCTTAGTTCACTTAGATACGAATCTTCTTTAATTCCTACTGTAGTCAATCGACAAAGGAATTACTGTACCCTAAAAACATCAGAATTCAGTGTTCTTTTGTCCAACACGGAAAACACAAAGACAGCAAATTCCTCTTCAGGGCCCTGCCCAAGGCCCAGGGCCATCACTCCAGACCTGACCCTTTCACCACCTTAAACTGTTCATTGTTCTCTGTACCATGCGCTCGTGGCTTGGAAACCTCTGGGCGATGCCAGCTGCCTTTGGACACCTGAAGCTCACCCTGCCAACACAAGTGGGGTCAGAAGAGGCAGGGCCCACGCTCAGCCTTCCATTTCTTTTATATTTTCACTTTTTCTTAAATGCTGCCTCCTTGGCATAGTAATCTTGAGCAACATAATGGCTCAAAAATATCTGCAGCGGAGCTGGACAAGGGGTGGTGCACGCCTGTAATCCCAGCGGCTTGGGAGGCGGAGGCAGGAGGAGTGCAAGTTTGAGACCAGAGGCAGTCTGTGTAACTTAGCAAGGCCCTTTCTCAAAAAGTAAAAGAATGGGCTGGGGGTGCAGCTCAGTGGTCCAGCACTTGCAGAGGGTTTAACCCCCAGTACTGCAAACATATATATATATATATGTATATATATATATATATATATATATACATATATATATATATATATACACATACACATACATATAATATATATATATATACACATACACATACATATAATATATATATATATATATATATATATATATATATATATAGTTTTGTTGTTGTTGTTGTTGTTGTTAGGTGCCGCCGAGTCAGTATCCGACTCATAGCAACCCTCATAGGGTTTTCAATGGCTGACTGTTTTGGGATTGCCTTGGGAGTGGATTGCCAGGTCCTTCTCCCATTTTTGTGGTGCTGGGAATTGAACTTGGGTCCTCAGAGACTGCAGTGCAGCACTCTACCAACGGAGCTAAATCCCAGCCCATATATATGTACAGTCAGATGGACAGGAACACAATTTCTCCTGCCTGGTCTCCTTGACGGAATGAGGGGGGCAAAGAATGACAAGAACGGCCTAAAATTATGGTTTAATCTTTTTCATGGAAGAACGTATCATGTTGGAGCGACTTACAGCTTCATTACATAAACCCATCATTGGGTTGCGCTGACTCCATGCCATGCAGAAGCCACAGAGCAGCTTAACGCTGGGCAAGGCTGCCGTCGCTGATCAGAACAGCTCCCAGGTGACAGACCTGCAGCCTTCAACTGCACTGGCAGAGCCAGGCTGAGGACAGACACGGATGGCATTCTTCTAAGGAAAGGCTTAGGACCAAACCGTGGATCTCCTCCAGGGCAGCTTCCTTGAGGCTGGCAGGGACTGCTTCTCGGTGTGCCAGGCACTGTACCATGCATCCTAACAGGTTCTCCCTCAGCGAATTCCCAAATCAACACAAGGAGGTAGAAGCCGTTATTCTTTCTGTTTCACAGATAAGGCAACTAATGCTAAAGAAGGGGAAATAACTTGTCCGAGTTTTCATGGCTTCTAGAAGCAGTAAGGGGCTGAGATTTAGCTCAGTTGGTAGAGTGCTGCTGTGCATGCCCTGTGGCCCTGGATAAATCCCTGTTGTTGTTGTTGTTAGGTGCCATCGAGTCGGTACCCAACTCATAGCCTAAGCTTCTTCCAAGCCTATAGCACCTGGTGTTCCCAGGCGGTCTCCCATCCAAGTACTAACCAGGCCCGACCCTGCTTAGCTTCCAAGATCTGACGGGATCGGCTGCCACAGGGCTACGGCTGCAGGCATGGATAAATCCCTAGCACCACATAAAGGGGAGAAGAACCTGACAGCCCATTCCCGAAACAATCCCGAAAACAATCAGCCGTTAAAAACTCTATGAATAGCAGCGAAGCTCTGACATAGTGCCAGTCATGGCACAGTGTCGGGAGGGTTTGGTTCAGTTGTACATAGGGTCACGTGTCTCAACAGCACTTAACAACAGAAGCAGTAATGCCTGGCGTTAAATCCAGGGCTCCCAACCTCCAAAGCAAGGGCTCAGGGAAACATAAACACAAAGAACTAGTATGTAGCTAACAGCCTCGGATGACAAGATTTTTACGCAAACATCCATTTTACCCCTCTGTGATAAGTGCCACAGGAAGAGAAGCAGGAAAGCGTCATGATCATTTCCGGCTGGAGAAGATCCTGCTAGGAGCAACATGGTACAAATTTCATCTCTACGTAACAATGTAATGAAAGTCACACTGAACTTCTAAATGTCGTGGCCTCCCCTATAAGACATCCTCTGGTGGCACGGTAGCATTGGGCTGACAGTAGACATCTTCAGACTTCCTCCCGGAAGAGCGATCTTGGGTCTAGATATCCACAGAATAGAATCCAAAAGTTAAAGCTCGTTCTAAAAGTCCCCTCTGGACTCTCGCTCATGGCCATATTTTTGCCTGTTCTCTCCAGGCACCACATGGAAGACCCACAAAAGATAAGAGGGGCTCTGGGAAAGACAAGGCGGTGGGTGTTTTTTTAATGCCTTGCAGGCTACCATGTTCTCATGAACTTTTGTTGCAATATGGACAATGTCCAATGTGCAAAGAGCCATCTCGCCACTGACTATGTTTGAAGGAAAAGCAAAATGGGAAAGACCACTTTGACAAATGATTATGAGGATGTTGTTATTTACAATAAAATAGTGATCTTTTAAAGCACAAAATGGCTCCAGTGTCACGATTGTATGCTTACTGTGAGACCCTGTTTGTTGGAGACGCTGCAAGTTGCTCCAGTACATTTCATGACTGATGTTTAGGCATTTATGTTTGTTTATGTTTATGTTTATGTGCTGTGGTTACTTAACTAGGCACACACCTCAGTATGGCTCTTCTGTAGAGTTCCACATTTTTGAGCCAGGGCTATAGGTTAGAGCCAGCTTAAAATACCAAGAACTTGTTGTTGTTGTTAGGTGCCGTTGAGTCGGTATCCAACTCATAGCGATCCTCTGTACAACAGGGGAAACACTATTGTCAGTGCTTCTCTGCTGTGCATAGGGTTTTCAATGGCAGATTGATTTTTGGGAGGGGGTTGCCAGGTCCTTCTCCCAAGCCTATAGCTTCTGGTATTCCCAGGCGGTCTCCCATCCAGGTACTAACCAGGCCCAACCCTGCTTAGCTTCCGAGATCTGACGGGATCGGGTGCCACAGGGCTACAGCTGCAGGCACCAAGAACTTAGTATTTGGGAAAACATAAAAAGCTACTGTTCGAGCCACATTTTCAATTTATTTATACAGGGAAATCTCTCTTGGACATCTCCTCATCTGCATTCTTTCATTGAATGTTTAGCCCGTGGGTTCCCAACCCAGGAGCTGAAACATTCTTTTACTGCAATGTTTTCACAAAAACAGTGTAAAATTGATAAGAGAGGCCATTATGGTTTCCGTGGGCTCCAGCAGCTCACATTCCTATTTTCCTTTGCCATCTCCTAGGTATGTCCTCTTAGCCAGGCACAGCGTAAGTCTCTGGGGAAACCAAGACACAGTTCTTGCCTTGGAGAGAGTTCCAGTCTAGAGCATTATAAACACTCCAGATCATTGTGGGGGCCGGAGGGGTGGGGAGCACAACTAAATCTCATTTTTAGCATCCTGTGGGCTGGGATTTAGCTCAGTTGGTAGAGCGCCGCACTGCAGTCTCTGAGGTCCCGAGTTCGATTCCCAGCACTGCAAAAAGGGGAGACGGACGTGGCAACCCACTCCCAAGGTAATCCCAAAACAATCTGCCATTGAAAACCCTATGAGGGTCGCTATGAGCTGGACACGACTCTATGGCACCTAACAACAACAAGCCATCCAAGAAAAAGGCAAACAAACCAAGCCTGGGATTGGGAGCCATTCCGCCCTTTTCCAGCAACCTGGAGGTTTTCAGACTGCTGTAGTCCTGGCTCCATGCTCTGTGCCATGTCTCTGTCTGAAGATATGCTTTGAGTGTAGTGAGAATGGGTGTGGGGATGTTTGTGGAGTATTACCTGACATCACAGCCTCAGTTAAAGGGAAAAGAGGAATTCTAGCAAACATCAGATTTTAATACCACAATGCAATTTCCATCATTGTATTTTCTTTGGGTTTTCTTACTTCATGCAACTTTGTTTCTTGATTCCTCCAAAAATATCCAGCCACTGTTTAAATAAAAGGGGTAGAATGTGACTGTTGACTCAGTGGCTGTGGAAAGATGGTAACAAGGAAATTAGCTACTAACCAACATGAGGAGCAGAGAATTCCATATAAGAAGAGGAAAGCATTCAGCTGGCAGTTAGCTTCTTTGTGAATGTCCTTGCTGAGGAAATTCAGGAGCCTTTGGATCTAGCGCCATATAAATGCTAATCAAAATAAATGCATGAGCTCTAGTATGTGGAGGCTGTCCTTACTTGCACAGTTAATCATTAATTAAGGCAGCTGTTGTTATCATTTACAGTGAGGCAATACAGCCTAAGCTCATTACCAGCATGAGCTCTGGAGTCCAACTGAGCTGACAGAAATGCTATTCCATTACTTCCTAGCTGTTTGACTTTGGGCCAATTAGTTAGTCTTCCTGTGACTCAGTTTCCTCATGTGTAAAGCAGTGATGACACCATGCCTGGGGTTCCTGTGAAGAGAGATTAATGGCCGGGCATGGTGGCACACACCTGTAATCCCAGTGGCTCGGGAGGTGGAGGCAGGAGGATCGCAAGTTTGAGACCAGAGGCAGTCTGCGTCACTTAGCGAGACCCTGTCTCAAAAAGTAAAAAATGGGCTGGGGGTGCAGCTCAGTGGTCCAGCACTTGCAGAGCATGCAGGCATGAGGCCCTGGGTTCAACCCCCAGTACTGCAAAAAAAAAAAAAAAGAGTTATTAAGTGAAACCATGTAAGGTGTTAACACATTCTGGTCTGTGATAGGTATATATTTTTAAAACGTTAACATCCTTAGTGTATAGCCATCAAATTCCCTTAGTGTATAGCCATCAAATTTCCCAAACTTATAGGTAGATTTCATATGTAACTTACTATATATGGCATTTTGAGAATTCTCAAGGGTTTGAAGGAGGTGATTTTGCAATATAAAGGTAAACTGGCCTGCATAGCCTTTTAAAAACTGCACTGCACAGTGCTGTATTCTGGAGTTCCCAAATTTCCCTGGGAAGTGGGAAACATTCGTAAAACTCAAATACAACTGTACTCTAAATACCAATGTGTCTCCCACACATCTGTTTTTATACTTTCCCCGCAATCTATTTAGTTTCTCCGTGAAAAGCTTCCTTAATTATATGAAATTAGCCATGTGCCATGTAGTAAGAATGCACCAGAAGAGAGCAGTCAGCATTTCCACTTCTCCGGAAATGTTCTGGAAGGGCTGAGATCTGAGACAGGAAACGCTGCTTGTGGAATAATGAGCGCATGCTGGCTGTAAGCAGCTCTTGTGTTGCTTGTACAGGGTTTCCACAGCCAGTACAGGGAGGCTGAATGCTGCCTCTTGGTGTAGCACGGGGTTTTCTTCCTCCCAGACACAATGGTTTGTCTCACGGAGTAACACTTCACATTTCTGCCAAGTTATGAAAAATGTGTCTAGTGATCCCTGTGGAGAGGAGACTTTCCCTCCTGCTCCCTGCCACATGTGTGCTTAGGCTCAGCATTAAGCTCCCTCTGCAATTCACTGGGTGTTACTCCATGCAAACAATGAGGTAAAAAACTTAGTGACTACGACACAGAATGTTCTCCTAATGCAGAAATGCACGTGGAAGACCAGACGGAATTTTTTAAGCACAAGAAAGAAATGGCATAGAATGCCCACCTCACATTTGAGGTACAGAGACAGGAAGCCTCTCCATACTGATTCATGGTCTCCTAGAGGCAAAAAAAGGGTAGTTTGCTGAGTTCTTCTTTGTTGTTGTTGTTAGGTGCCATCGAGTCGACCCTCATAGGGTTTTCAATGGCTGACTGTTTCGGGATTGCCTAGGGAGTGGATTGCCAGGTCCTTCTCCCATTTTTGTGGTGCTGGGAATCGAACTCGCGCCCTTAGAGACTGCAGCATAGTGCTCTACCAACTGAGCTAAATCCCAGGCCAGAAAATACTAGATACATCTAAAGCTGAATAAATGAATTATCAGATAAATGAATGGCATAAAGTGATGAACTCAAGCAGTAGTCCACAGAAGAGAAAAGAACACTATTCACTAGGAGGAAGATGAAAAAAATATTAAAATTAGCACCTGATGGCATAATTTACTCAGGATGTGTTTCTGTTTTGCTATTTTTTTTCTTTCCCTCCACTTTAAACACTTGGTCGGCAATATATACATGTGCCATTCAGAAGGATGACACGCTCGGTATCAGGATTGGAGGAAGACTTGTTAACAACCTGCGTTATACAGATGACACAACTCTGCTTGCTGAAGGTGAAGAGGATTTGAAACATTTACTGATGAAGATCAAAGAACACAGCCTTCAGTATGGATTGTGACTAAATACCAACATAACAAAACTCCTTTCAACTGGATCAGTAAGCAATTTCATGATAAATGGAGAAAAGATAGAGGTTGTCCATGATTTTGGTTTACTTGGTTCTACAATCAATACCCATGGAAGCAGCAGTCAAGAATTCAAAAGACTGCATTGCTTTGGGAAAAGCTGTGGCAAAAGATCTCTTTAAAGTACTGAAAAGTAAAGATGTCACCTTGAAGACAAAGGTGAGCCTGACTCATGCCATGGTATTTTCAGTCGCATCATATGGTTCTGAAAGCTGGACATTGAACAAGGGAGACAGGAGAAGAATTGATGCTTTTGAATTATGGTGCTGGAGATGAATATTGAATATACCATGGACTGCCAAAAGAACCAACAGATCTGTCCTAGAAGAAGTGCAACCAGAGTGTTCCTTGGAAGCAAGGATGGCTAGACTGCGTCTTGTATATTTTGGACACGTAGTCAGGAGTGACCAATCCCTGGAGAAAAACATCATGTTTGGGAGAGTGGCAGGTCAGCAAAAAAAAGGAAAACCCTCCCCCAGATGGATTGATATAGTATCTATGGTCTTAAACATAAATAAGATTGTGTGCCTGGCACAGAATTGAGGAATGTTTTGTTCCCCCGTACATAGGGTCGCTATGAGTTGGACTTGACTCAACGGCACCTAACAACAACAATAATTCATGACGATGGTGCAACAGAAAAGGATACACACACTGGCCATGGTTGCAGGGACCTGCTCAGAGCCTCTGTGTTAACAAAGGTGACACAAGTTCCATGGATTTCCAAGCTAAAAACCTGCTTACAGAGCATGAAGGTTACCCCTCATTTTGCAGATGAGGAGAGTAAAATCAGAAAAAAATCCACACATTTGGCTACAGTCCTTGGCACAGCCTGCTGAGCATTTAAAAGCCATACCTTATTGTTATTTATTGCTTTACAGGGGTAGACACTGTATGATACCACATAAAATTTATCCAGAACTCCCTGATATCAGCCCCAAACACTGGATTGGGGTTGTTTGGCCCAAGTAATTACTTGCTTTCACACTGATTTGGGCCAAAACTCCAGAAAACATTATTTTGCACATGTATGACTAGGGGGAAAATGCTTCTTTTTTTTAAATTTTTTTTATTAGAAATTTTTAATGTACATCATAATGTGATTCATTTTGACATGCTTTTCGTTGTGACAATTTTCATATATGCAATTTGATAAGCATTATTCATATAGGTTACCCCTTACCTATACACAATGGAATACTATTCAGCAATCAAGAAAAATGAAATAGCGTCATTCACAGCAAAATGGATGGAATTAGAGAAAATTATTTTAAGTGAACGAACACAAGCTCAGAAAGAGAAACAACACATGTTCTCACTCATATGAGAGCTGACTCAAAATTACAAGAAGGAAAAATCCTACTCAAAGGTCAGATCGCATTAAAAGGGGGGGAGGGAAGATAAGAATCAGGTCAATATAAATGGACTAGAAATCACATATAATTGTTCTAACAAGATAGAAACAAAGACCACTACAGGAAAAGTTTCTATCTTAAACAGAAATGGAACCCAAGGACATATAGAAAAATACTATATAGTAAAAGATAGAGAAGACTTGGATGGGAAACTTAGATAGGAAGGGGGAGAGGGGGGAAAATGCTTCTTAAAAATGCATACTTCTGGCTCCAACTCTAAAGGCTCTGATTTGTGTGTCTGAAGTAAAGATACAGAATCTGAATTGTGACAAACCTAGCAAGTGGATTGTTGTTGTTGCTGCTGTTGTTGTTGTTGTTAGGTGCGGTGAAGTCAGTGTCCAACTCATAGAGACTCTATGTACAACAGGTGAAGCAGTATGGTCAGTGCCTCTCTGCTGTTCACAGGGTTTTCAATGGCTGATTGTTTTTGGGGAGTGGGTTGCTGGGTCCATCTCCCAAGCCTCGAGCACTTGGTGTTCCCAGGTGGTCTCCCATCCAAGTACTAACCAGACCCGACCCTGTTTAGCTTTTGAGATCTAATGGGATCTGACGCCACAGTGATAGGGCTATAGGCTGCCAGGGGATTAGTATGCAGAAATGGTATGCTGAGAAATAGTGTCTTATCGTGCCTCAGCTCAGCCAGGACCCTGAGCTGGAATAGGAGTGGAAGCAGTACCGACTGGTTATGGAATTTTTGAAGTGAAGATTGATATGTGGGAGTAACATGTATATCACAGTTTGAAGAATATTGCTGTAAAAATCACTATTAGAAACATATATACAGCCACGTGTGGCAATACATGCCTGCAATCCCAGCACTCAGGAGGCTGAGGCAGGAGGATCATGAGTTTGAGGACAGCCTGGGCTACATAGTGAGGCCTTGTCAAGAAAGAAAGAGTGAGAGAGAGAGAGAGAGAGAGAGAGGAAACATATGCATTCATTGTAGCATTAGTCACAATAGCCAAGTAACAACTTAAATGTCCATCAACTGTTGAATGGATAAAATATGGTACATGCACCCAGTGGAATATTATTCGTCCATAAAAAATGGAATCCTGTTGTTTGCAGCAACATGGATGTAACTAGAGCTCATTATATTAAGTGAAATAGGCCAGGCATAGAAAGACAAATACCAGACAATCTCACTCACATGTAGAATCTAAAAATGTGGATCACAAAGGAGTTGAGTTGAGAGTAGTAATCACCAGAAGCTAGGGAAAGAGAGGGAAGACAGGGAAAAAACAGGGATAGAAAATGTCAATCAATGGATATTGAGTTTTAGTTAGAAAAGAGCAAGAAGTTCTGGTGTGCTATTGCACAATAGGAAGACTGTTGTTGTTGTTGTTAGGTGCTGTGAGTCGGTATCTGACTCATAGCGACCCTCTGTACAACAGGGGAAATACTATTGTCAGTGCTTCTCTGTTGTTCATAGGGTTTTCAATGGCAGATTGATTTTTGGGAGGGGGTTGCCAGGTCCTTCTCCCAAGCCTACAGCTTCTGGGGTTCCCAGGCAGTCTCCCATCCAAGTACCAACCAGGCCCGACCCTGCTTAGCTTCGGAGATCTGACAGGATTGGACGCCACAGGGCTATAGCTGCAGGCAGGAAGACTGTAGATAACATTTATTTACTGTACATTTCAAAAAGCTAGAAGAAAGGATCTAAGAGTTGAGGAAATAAATATGATTAACTCGATTTAAACATTATGTGATGTATACATGTATCCAAACATAACACGGTATCTCATTAATATGCAAATTTTTATGTTTCATGTATCAGTTAAAAATAAATTTAAAATACAAAATAAAAGACAGGCGTGGCAGCGCAACCTGTAATCCTAGTAACTAGGGAGGTGGAGGCAGGAGGATTGCAAGTTTGAGGCCAGAGGCAACCTGAGTAATTTAGCAAGTCCCTGTCTCAAAATAAAAAGTAAAAAATGGCCCAGGGTGCAGCTCAGTGGGAGAGCACTTACAAAGCCTGCATGAGGCCCTGAGTTCAACACGCGGAACCACAAAAAAATAAATAAAAATTTAAAAATAGAATAAAATAAAATAAAAAATAAACATATATAATTATAAATTGTATGTTGGTGATAAGTGCCATATTCAAAATTATTTATTTTTCTTAACTATTTGACTCTGCGAAAGTCAAGTTCACTTTTCAAGACCAAGCTAAATGCTGCTCTCTTAACATGATTCTAGAGCCCAAGGGGCACCACAGAAATCTAAGACACCCCATGAGGGAAGAAGCCAGGTCGCTCTAGCCCTGTTCACACTTGCTTTGCACATAGCTGTTGTTGTTGTTGTTAGGTGCCATTGAGTCGGTATCCGACTCATAGCGACCCTCATAGGGTTTTCAATGGCTGACTGTTTCGGGATTGCCTTGGGAGTGGTTTGCCAGATCCTTCTCCCCTGTTTGCGGTGTTGGGAATTGAACTCGGGACCTCAGAGATTGCAGCGCAGCGTTCTACCCACTGAGCTAAATCCCAGCCCTTGCACATAGTAGGTGCACAATAAAATATGTTTACAAATATGTTTACAAAATATGTTACAAATCCAATCCGAAGGCTTACAAAGTGGTCCAAGCATTTGGATAATGCCTCTGTACAGGTAAATACCAAAAAATTGTAACTATAAACTGATCAGTTTTTTATTGTCAAAGCGATCATTCACATGTTTAAGAGTCAATGGCGAGCCTTCAGGGAAATGGAAGGCAGGAAAGCCAAGGCATCAGAGACCTGGCCTTACCTCCCGGGTTCAGTCTATACTTCTGAAGACTTGATTTTCCATTACTCTAAGCCACAAGTTCCTGCAGGGCCCAGCATGCTTTAACTAAACTCCAAAGACGACCACAGACTTTCCAAACTGCTTACTGGTTTGAAACAATATGCTTCCAAGCGGAGTTTAAAGAAAACAGAGAGGAGGGGATAATATTAACCAACTGCTAGACGTTTGCATTGTTCTCATTTAAAACCGAACGACAAGACAGTCATGTTGAGAATTATCCTGAGTTCATACGATGGCACTCAGCGATGATCATTTCATCGCCTCTCAGGATTGGCGAGCTGTTCCTTTATTTGCCTGTTTTGTATTCACAAAAGCCAAGCTCTGTCTGTGTGACTCAGGCTATGAAAATGCTTGACTTGGCAACCGATGAGGGTATTCCCTTCAGAGACCTCAGCGCAAGTCCAGGGGAAGTAGGAACGCCAGCGTCTGCACCCCTCCCTCGTGCCATTTGCGGTGGTCCCAGCCGCCCTGGCCACGAGCCCCAGTGGAAGGTGGAGGCTGGAAAGACAAGCTGTGCCCTGAGCTAAACTCTGCTCAGCAAGGCAGCAAGGGAAGTGAATGGAATGGCCCGGGAGCCTTCTTCTTGGCTTTCTCTGTCTCTCATTCGATATTCCTTCTTCTTTCTTTTTCTGTGGGGCTCTTGTAAAACTAAAAAGACTTTTAAAAGCTCAGAATATTCTGGGGACAGTATTGCTCTGTTCTTCTGTCTTAATCTCTCCAACTTTCAAAGTTAAGAGATGCATGGAAGTTATGAAAAAAGCATGAAAAAGAAAAAGAAAAAATTCAATAGCCACACTTCATTGGGTAGCAAAAATTATACTTTAGCCAGAAAAGAACCACGTGATGGCAACTTGCATAGCGTGATTACCATTACCCTTGAGGGTGACAACCATATCCTCAGCTAATGTGTAACACCCAAAAGAGGCCGGTGTGACAATGTTGGCTCAGGACATTGAGCCACATAATACTTGATATATATGCTATGGAATGACTTTTGGACTCAGAATATAATTATGGCATTCACCATACTTGCCAAGTTTACCATGTAATCAGGTGGCAAAAACATAGCTTAAATATTAAATGGGCTGGGATTTAGCTCAGTTGGTAGAGCGCTGTGCTGCAGTCTCTGAGGTCCTGAGTTCAATTCCCAGCACTGCAAAAGTGGGAGAAGGACCTGGCAATCCACTCCCAAGGCAATCCCGAAACAGTCAGCCATTGAAAACCCTATGAGGGTCGCTATGAGTCAGATATCGACTCAACGGCACCTAACAACAACAACAAATATTAAACAACTCAATTTCTTGGACAATTCACTATACAGTTGACCCAAAAAATCCTTTGCATTCTACATCTATTTATTTCCCAAGGAAGATGTGTTTAAGTTGGGGCATCTCAAAGGTCATCCATCTAGCAATGTCCTGGTCCCTGTCAATACACCTTTGCAAACTGGATGGCTACATTCAAGCCAGAGGCCATCACGTTTAAAGGCCGAGAAGCAAGTTTGAGATCTTCATTTTAGTCCATTGTTTTCAAATTCCCAGGTCAGCATTTTGCAGGTGAGTTTTAAAGGGCAATTCAAGATGTGGGAAAAGCTCCACTCTTCTAGCCTTTCCAGTGTTTCAACGTCATTCTGTTTCTGAGTAGTCAGCAACTCAAATCATCTTCAGCCACCTGTGAATGGATGCATTTGTGGTAGATAAATGCCAAATGCCCAATCCACAAAATTGTTGTTTGAATGAGTTAGGGGCACATCCTGAGCCCATTCGGGTATTAAAGAGGTGGGTGCCTCCCTAACGAATCTGCATGCATCCGTATTCATCAATTCCAAATTGGAAGCCAAAAGCGTACTTTCAACAAGCAGCCAACTTTTCTTCTATTAAGTCTTTAAATGAATATATTACCAACTTCTGGGAAATGCCCACGGCAAGAGGCTGAGCTTAAGTAGAACCTCACCATGTTAAGCTGCCTGCCACAAACAGTCACAAACATGCTAAGTCCCCATGTGCACGTGAGACCACAAGCCAGGCTGGGGCAGAGTTTCTGCAGTCTCTGTGGCTATCTCCACCCAGACACAACCACTGCGAAGGCTCAGGTGGCCCTGATAGTTGTGCCATCCTGAAAAGAGGGCAAAGAAGCACTGGAGGGACGGCCAGAGGTCTGGTCCAAAGTCTATGCTCATTTCCCTGGAGAAGGATATGTAATGAAGAAGAGACTTGGACCATGTACTTGTGGAAAACAGAACCTAGCTGAGGTGACAAGATGGTCCTCATCGGGGGTGACAAGTAACCCTGCTGAGAAGCAGGTGGCGGATGGCCATGTGCAAAAGCGGGGAGAGCTCAGGGTGAGCTCTGTGTGAGCCTGCAGGAGGGATGGGAGAGGAGCTGGAGGGAGGAAGACGGGCGGTGGGATGGACGGTGGCCAGGGGCAGAGGTCGGGCTGGGACTGTAGGTCCTTGAAGGCCACCTGGGCACTGAAGGTTTCTACAGAGTGAGCAAAAGAAATTGATGTTTTATAGAGATGAACAAAGACTCCGGCTGCATGGGAAGGAGAAGCAGAAGGCGGGCAGTGGGTGCAGCTGCTGGGCCATTGTCACCGTCCTGGTCCCTGGGCTCAGCAGTAGCAGTGTCTTCCTAGGTCTGCTGTAGGTATTCCACTGGGATGTGAGGCGAAGCTATCAGCCTTTTAATTTGCATTTACTTTTTAAAAAACCTCATCTTTTTGAGTTTCTATTTTATATTTTTAAATGAACGCGCCATTTTAACGAAAAATACCTAATATGTAAGTGACCAAAAATCAGGAGAGTGTATTATAACTTCATTAAGCACAATTTTTAAAAGGTAGCAGTGTTTATGCAAGCATATTTTGTTAATGGGCATGGTCAAAAGATTGGGGAGGGGGATGCTTGAGGGACCAGCCTCAGTAGTGGGGGTAGTGAGGGTTAAGAACTGCCACAAATGAAAAAATGAACATCAGCGAGGCGCTGTGCATAGGAAATGAAAGGCAGAGCAGCATGAACAAGAGCTCTCTGTTTATCTGTCTGGGAAATGGGGAGAGAGAGCTCCAACTCTGTCAGAGGTGAGGATGGTAGTTAATCCCAGGACAAGAGCTGGAGACCCAAGGACTTACTGTGGTCCCGATGGGATGTCTTCCAAACAAGAAAGAGAAAGTGCCAGAGAGGTGGGAGGAAAATGGGGAATTTCAGGAGCTAAGGGTAGCCACGCCTGCAGCCGTAGCCCTGTGGCATCTGATCCCGTCAGATTTCGGAAGCTAAGCAGGGTCAGGCCTGGTTAGTACTTGGATGGGAGACCTCCAGGAAACACCAGGTGCTGCAGGCTTGGAAGACGGACCTGGTAACCCACTCCCAAAAATCAATCCACCATTGAAAACCCTATGCAAAGAAGTACTGACAAAGTGTTTCGCCTGTTCTACGTAGGGATACAGACTCAATGGCACCCAACAACAACAAGGGAGGCCACAGGATGAGGGAGATCAGGCAGAATGACCCTGGAAAAGGCCTCTTGGAATTCCACCAGGTCACTGAAGAGTTCTTAAGAAGTGACTTCAGTAGAGGAGAAGAGGTGGCAGCTGCAATGTAGGGAGTCAAGAGGGAATGAACGGAGAGGAAATGAAGGCAGCAGGGGACACTTAGATTTCAACTATGAAAATGTCAATGTCGGGGGCAGAGTTGTAGGGGGTAGGTATGCTCAAAGTGTAGCCTTCCCCTTCCCCTGGGACCCCAGGGAGCTCCCTATTACTATTGCAACAGTAGTAAATGGTTACTGTAGCTGGGGTTTGGGACTTGAGGCAAGGAATGATAAGCTGTTCAGTCCTGTCCCAGGACCTTCCAGAAGGCTCTGATTGTGTATGTGTGTTTTTGTGTGTATGACAGCAAATGTAAGACAGCTATCATTTTATAAAGGCAGAGAGAATCCATGATTCCCTAATCCACATACTGATTAAAAGTTTGGAAACTTCTTCCAAATTTCATATCTTCTTGGATATTCTGATGTCAGAAGACCTGAATAGAAATAAATGGTGGGAAGAAGTTTGGACTCATTTGGGCATCAGTATCAGAATCTCAGGCCTGCAGCTGTAGACCTGTGGCATCCGATCCTGTCAGATCTCAGAAGCTAAGCAGGGTCAGGCCTGGTTAGTACCTGGATGGGAGAACGCCTGGGAACACCAGGTGCTGTAGGCTTGGGAGATGGACCCGGCAACCCACTCCCAAAAATCCATCTGCCATTGAAAACTCTATGAACAGCAGAGTAGCACTGACAATAGTGTTTCGCCTGTCATATATAGGGTCGCTATCAGTTGGATACCGACCTGACGGCACCTAACAACAACATCAGAATCTCACACTCAAGTGGTCAGATATCTGGTATCACTCAGACATCATATCCAGAAGATCTCCCACACTTTTGATGAATCTCTGACACCTAGAAGTCACCACCTCAGTATTTTAGCCTTGCCCAGGTACAAAAGTAGATACTACCCATTGCAGAGGAGCCAATGAAACACCACATATAAGACAACCCCACATCCAAGATCAAAGAAGTGAGTGATAAATGAGGGGAACTTTAAAAAAATAGGCCAAATATGCATCAAAAAACAGTAATAAGTACCAAATTGATGTAGAGTAGTAAGCACCTCTCAATAATTACTTTCAAGGTAAATGGTCTTAACTCAGCAATCAAGAGACATAGACTGGCCAATTGGATTAGAAAACATAAACCCATGATATGGGGCATTCAGGAGACTCATCTAATCCATAAAGATCATAATAGGCTGAAAATTAAAGAGTGGAAAACAATATATCAAGCAGGTGGGAAACAAACAAAAAAAGCAGGAGTTGAGATACTAATTTCAGACAAATTAGACTTTAATTCCAAACTAATCAGAAGAGACAAAGAAGGGCATTACATATTGCTAAAAGGAACAGTCAACCAGGAACCCGTAATGTTACTCACTATTTACTCACCAAATACAGGGGCAACTAGCTTCATAAAACAAACTTTACTGGAGATAAAGGAACACATTTGACCAGACACAATAATTATGGGAGGTTAAAATACCCCAGTTTCACCAAATGACAGGTCATCAAAGCAAAAAGTCAATAGAGAAACAGTGGACTTAAATTGCCTTATAGACCAACTGGACTTTACAGCTGTCACCAGAAAATTTCATGTATCAGATGTGAAATACACATTCTTCTCAACACCACATGGAAGTTTTTCTAAGATAGACTACATCTTAATCCACACAAATGGCCACAACAAATACAAAAATAGTGGAAATTATCTCCTGTACCTTATCAGATCAAATGGAATAAAACTAGAACTCAAAAACAAGAAAAATTTCAGAAATCTTACAAGTTCATGGAGATTAAATAATACATGGCTGAATGTTCAATGGGTTATCAAAGAAATCAGAATGGAAATTACAAAATTCCTGCAATCAAATGAGGATGACAACACATCCTACCAAAATTGATGGGATATAGCAAAGGCAGTTCTGAGAGGGAAGTTCATAGCTGTGAGCATCTTCATCACCACAATAGAGAAAATAATAAAAAGCCTCCCAACAAAGAAAAGCCCAGGTCCTGATGGGTTCACAGCAGAATTCAATCAAACCTTCAAAGAAGAATTCATACCTATTCTCCTAAAACTATTTCAAAAAGTAGAAAAGGAAGGGGCACTCCTAAAGTCATTCTATGAAACCACCATCACCCTGATACCAAAACCAGGCGAGAACACTTCAAAGAAAGAGAAGTATAGACCAGTTTCCCTGATGAATGTTGATACAAAAATTCTCAACAAAATTCTGGCCAACTGAATTCAGCAACACATAAAAAAGATCATATACTATGATCAAGTGGGCTTCATTCCACAGATGCAAGGTTGGTTCAACATATGAAAATCAATCAGTGTAATCCAATATATCAGGAGACTTGCAGGCAGATATCACATGATCATCTCAATCGATGCTGAGAAGGCCTTACACCCTTTCATGATAAAAGCCCTAGAGAAGATGGGCAAAACAAGAAATTACTTCAACATCATAAAGGCCATTTATGACAGACATACAGCCAATATCACATAAAATGGGGAAAAATTGAAACCATTTCCTCTAAGATCAGGAAAAAGACAAGGAAGTCCACTCTCTTCTCCCTTATTCAATATTGTGATCAAAGTCCTAGCCAGAGAAATCAGACAATAAAAAGAAATCAAAGAGATACAGATAGGGAAGGAAGAGATCAAATCCTTATTTGTGGATGACATGATCCTTTACCAAAAGGACATAAAAAAAATTCCTCTAGAAAACTTTTAGACCTAATTAAATCCTTCAGCAAAGTAGCAGGATAAAAAATTATCATTCAAAAAATCAATAGCCTTTCTTTACATCAATTGTGAACAGGAAGACAAGGAAACTAAGGCAACAATCCCTTTTCAAATAGCCCACCAAAAAATTAAAAATTTAGGAACCAATCTACCAGAAACTCTGAAGATCTCTACAAGAAAAACTTCAAAACATTAAAGAAAGAAATTGCAGAGGATACTAGAAGATGGAAGGACCTCTCCTGCTCATGGATTGGAAGAATCAATATTGTAAAAATGGCTATTCCACCAGAAGCAACTTACAGATTTAATGTAATTCCCATTAAAATATCAATGACAGATTTTTCAGAAACAGAAAAAATAATCCAAAAGTTCATATGGAAACACAAAAGACCACATACAGCCAAAACAATCTTAAGCTGCAAAACTAGTTTAAGCAGGACCACAATACCTGACTTTATATTATAGGGATATAGTAGGAAAAACAGCTTGGTACTGGCACAGAAATAGGCTTGAAAATCAATGGAACAGAATTGAAGACCCAGAGAAACACCTATACAACTACAGCCACTTTATCTTTGACAAAGGGGCTAAGAACAAAAAATGAAGAAAAGATAGCCTCTTCAACAAATGGTGCTGGGAAAATTGCATATCCATCTGCAGAAAAATGAAAACAGACCTGTACCTCTCAATTTTCCATGACAGTCAGCTTGAAATGGGTGAGACCTCAACATAAAACCAGAAAGCTTAACACTACTAGAAGAAAAGATAGGAAACACACTCCAACACATATGCGTAGGAAAGCATTTTCTTAATAAGACTCCAATTGTTCAGGAAATTGCACGAATTATTGAAAAATGGGATTACATGAAATTAAAAAGCTTCTGTATAGCAAAGGAAACAATCAACAGAGTTAAGGAAGAGCCCACTGAATGGGAGAAAATCTTTGCATCCTACACATCCAACAGAGGACTAATCTCTAGAATTCACAAAGAATTCAAGAAAGCAAATCCGAAGACAACAAATAACCCAACACACAAGTGGGAAAAAGAAATGGACAGTTCTCAAACGAAGAAGTTCGTAAGGCTAAGGAACACTTGAAAAATGCTCAATAACCCTAGCCATCAGGTAAATGCAAATGAAAACAACTCTGAGATTCCACATACCTTTGTTGATGGCCAAGATCAACAAAACAAATAATAACAAATGCTGGCAAGGATGTGAGGAAAAAGGAACTCTTTTACACTGCTAGTAGGACTGTAAATTAGTTCAACCACTTTGGAAATCAATATAGAAATACTTCAGAAAACTAAAAATAGAACTGCCATATGACCGACCCAGCTATACCACTCCTGGGAATATACCCAAAGGGAGACCATTCATCATACACAGAGACACCTGCATCTCCATATTTAATGCAGCACTGTTCATAATAGCAAGGATATGGAGCCAACCAAAATGCCCATCAACAGAAGAATGTATTAAAAAAAACTGTGGTACATATATACAATGGAATATTGTTGTTGTTAGGTGCTGTGGAGTTAGCGTCCAACTCATAGAGACCCTACATACAACAGGCTAAACACTTGTGCTTCTCTGCTATTCATAGGGTTTTCATAGGGCTGATTGTTTTTGTGGGGGAGTGGGTTGCCAGGTCCTTCTCCCAAGCCTACAGTACCTGGTGTTCCCAATAGTCTCCCATCCAAGTACTAACCAGGTCTGACCCTGCTTAGTCTGACCCAGGATTGGATGCCACAGTGGTATGGCTGCAGGCAATGCAATATTACTCAGCAATAAAAAAGAATGAAATGTCATTTGCAGCCACATGGATGGAACTGGAGAATATCATTTTAAGTGAATGAACACAGGCTCAAAAAGAGAAATACCTTATGTTCTCACTCATATGTGGGAGCTGAATCTTCCTTAAAGGAAGAGAAAACCTATACATAACTAGATAAAAACACACAATTAAACTTAGAGAAGACGGGAAAATATAGAGTAGAAAGGAGGAGAGAGAGGACTAGCAAAAGGAAGTGAAGGCTGTGGAGGGTGAGAACGGGAGGAGAAAATGTAAAGGTTTAAAGTGGGAGAGGATAATCTCAATGTAAATGATGCAACTTCGTGAGTACATGGGAAAATAGGGGAATATAACTCACATATGCATACGAGTCTTACTACGTATTAGTCAAAAGGTTCCATAAACTTTGTAAGTTGATGAAAGTGTAACCAAAAGTGATGTAATAGTTGCATAATGGAAAAAGCAAATGCTTTATTACTCTGTACCCCACCAACATTTACCAATAAAGGAGGAAAAAAGTGTATATCATCTAACAAGTACAAAGATAAATTCAGTCACATGCAGTAACTAGTTAATGCTTATAAAAGTCTTTGAGAGCCATTGATGAAAGGGGTTCTTTAAATGCAGAGTGCTATCATCTGCTAACGATGGAGACATGGAACAAACCAGTTTCTCCCAGAGAATTAAATATGTCCTGGGAGTGAAGTCAACAATTTTGGAAGCTGCATTACATAGTTTAGGTGAAAAGCACTAATTACTGATAATTCTCCACTGGCCAGTCTTTCAGTTTCTAGAATTATCCTAACGGCTCACATCCTTGGACACCTGTGGATTTCATGCAGAATATCAACATCTGCCCCACAGAATCACCTACGTCCAGGGCTGGAAGGGGCACCTGGTCCTTTGCTCATGAAACTCCCTCTGCATGTCTACCCCAGTGGCTACCAGCCCATGTTCATGCCTGCAGCACAATCTCATTACCACTCATTCTCGTTTTCCTCTAACTTGAACTTTAAAGGTCCTCCCCACTCACTTCTGCACCTTTGCAAGCCAAGGCGCATTTTGGGTTTGGTGTCCCCTAAGCCTCTTCTCATATTCATCCTCGGTACTCACCCCTCCCTTCCTATAGTGTTTGGACACCCTTTTAAAATCTGATCTCACTGGCAAGGCTCCAGACTGTTTGTAATAATGACTTTTTAAACTTCTTGAAAAGTTTTACATGCTCATCAAATGGCTTTTGTGCACAACGATTGGCCTAAAATTGGAAAATAAACCTGACATGTCTATAACATTATATAGGCTCATTCTCAGACAGTGATTCAACCCACCACAGAGTGTTAGGCTGAGGAGATCCTCTGCGTCTGTGTGTGTGTGTGTGTGTGTGTGTGTGTGTGTGTGTTGCATGCACACACTGGAAATTAAATCCAGGTAAGTGGTCTAGCACTGAGCTACACCCCCAGCTTGGTCTTTTTTTTTCCCCCCCTGCAATGCTAGGGATCAAACCTAGGCCTTCCTGTAAGCTAAGCAAGCACTCTAGCCCTGAGCTACATCCCCAGGTATGGTCTTCGTCTTGTTTGTTTGCAGTGCTTTTTGGCCCCAGGGCCTCACCATGCCAGACAGTGCTCTACCCCTGAGCTACACCCCCAGCTGCCAGAAGTCCTCTTTTGATCGATGGAATCAGAGGTTACAATAGCAATCCAGGCTCAGGCCAGTAGTGAGCCACTGGGCCCAGTGAGGGCATTTGGTTAGAATAAGATAAGATTAGCTCCTGCCCAGATGGTGCTGGGGACCCTCTAGTGCCACTGGTTATAAGGGGCAGGGGCAGGGTGTGGAAGGCTCAGCACTGCCTCAACGCAGACCTCTGAACACACAGATCACAAGAGTCTCCACAGGAAAGATGTCCCAGGTGGGAGCACAGAAAAGAAGCTAGGGTCTTTGAGAAACAGCTCCATGGAAATGTGTCCCGGCAGAGGGAGACAAGGAGGGTGAGGGCAAAGACAGAGGCAAGGGCCGTCCCAAGATTCCTCCAGGGTGCTTTGGACAGTTTCTCCCTACACTTGAATGCTACACATCCCCCATGCTTCCAGGAGAGCCCTTGGCACACTCTGAAGTGTGTGACCGCACTGGGCTGGGGTGGGAGGGAGGGGGCATTTGTGCATCTGTTTGTGAGGGCAGGTGGAGGCTGCCGCTCTCAGATGGGCATCTTTCTGGGCTCGGACATTCAGGTGAGAAGAGAAGGCCAGGGGGTCAGTGCTAAGTATAAACTCCCAAAATCTCAGTCAGAATCCACAGAGGTAACAAAAGGGGTGGGTGCGTGCGCACATACAATGTGAGCTGGCACACACGCCAATATATACCCACAAGGTACCTCTAGAATTTTATGGTGCAAATCAGGAAGCAGTTCTCATAACATGGCAATAAAACAACAAGTATTTGTGCTGTAGTCTCTCCGCAGGCATGGGAATATGGCTGATCTTAGCTCCCTGGGCGGCCACTAGCATTAGGAGGAAGTGGTAGAAGGAGGAACTGTCCAGGAACAGAAGCTTCAATGCCCTGAGAATCTTTCTTCTTAATCAAACACCACAGTCTGGTCCTGAATGCCAGTCCCTGGGCACAGGCTGTGAAGTTCCGCACACATGGACTTCTCTTGATGTGAGAATTTTAACAGAAAGTTTATCTATGGAGAGTTGCACCGGAAGCAGCTGGGGCTGTGCTCCTGAAGTGGGAGCCTCTCACAGGAGAACCAACCAGCCATGACACACATGTCACCTGAGACCAGTCCTTTCTCACCTGCTGACAACAAGAGTGACCTCGCCAGAAGTCTGTCTTCACATCAGTCACATATGCGACCTT
The DNA here is from genome assembly GCA_007922755.1 of Pedetes capensis. Lineage (NCBI taxonomy): Eukaryota > Metazoa > Chordata > Mammalia > Rodentia > Pedetidae > Pedetes > Pedetes capensis. The sequence goes on from VMDO01017900.1 coordinate 26,929, forward strand.
AATATGCGCAGGAAGATTCTGTAGAATGTTTCTGAACAGCAAGAGGTTTTAAAAGAGCTCTTTCAAGAGGAGAAAGTTAGGCAAATTGTCACCCTCAAGTCAGTGAGAAAGGTGTTCTCTCAACTCCAAAAGTCAACCTGTTTGGAAAAATGTAGTTTTGTCGGGCACAGTGGCACATGCCTGTAATCCCAGTGGCTCGGGAGGAGGAGGCAGGAGGATCACAAGTTTGAGACCAGAGGCAGTCTGTGTAACTTAGCGAGACCTTATCTCAAAAAAAAAAAAAGGTGGTGGTGGGGGCTGGGGGTGCAGCTCAGTGGTCTAGCACTTGCAAAGCATGCAAGTGCAAGGCCCTGGGTTCAACCCCCAGTACCGGAAAAAAAAAAAAAAGAAAACTTAAGTTTTTACACAAAAGATGTTTTGAATAGCTGATGTGGTCTCACAAGAATTCCCCAGGATCTCTTGCTAACAAAGTGGTTGAAGAAACACAGTAACGCCCCAGGTTGACTTTCCAAGCCTTAGCACGGGCTACTTCAGAACTAATGGCTTCCTTCTGTGTTGCCATGTCACCTCCTCTGCCTCTCAGGTTCATATGCTGGTGACACAGTCTTCAGGCTCCATATCACCTGCCAGAGGGGCCAACCTTCTTTGCCTTAGATTCCACTAGAACCCTAGCCACTGACTTGATGAGGGCAGGTGTTCCAGGAAGCTCTGGGTGGAGTGTGGGTAACGTGTTTGGATGGGGGTACACTGGGGTCAAGTCATGTGGGGCTTTGGAAACAGGGAAGAAGGGCCTGGACTTAGCCCAACCGGGGCTAGAAAGAGCCACTTAAGGGTTAGGAGCAGATGGTGATATGAAGAACAAAATATGCATAAGTCCAGAGGCAAACCTAAATCGTTCCCAAAGGAAAGTAGGACTCGTGCAGGCTGCAGTGGCAAACACCTGTAATCCCAGTGATTCAGGAGGCTGAGGCAGGAAGATCGAGAGTTCAAGGCCAGAGGCAGCCTGTATAATGTAGTGAGACTCTGACTTGAGATAAAAAATAAAAAGGGGGCTAAGGGGGCAGGCCAGTGGTAGGGCACTTACAAAGTATGTGTGAGGCCCTGGGATGAGTCCCGCAGCACAAAAGAAAAAGAAAAGAAAAGGAAAGGAAAGAAAGGGGGAGGAAATAGAAGAGAAGAAAAAAGAAGAAAAGAAAAGAGAAGAGAAGAATTTGGGGATGAAGGATAAGCAAAGGTCAAGGGTGGCTCCAGTTTATGAGATCAGATGTCTCCTAAGAGACAAAAGGCCTGCAGCCGTAGCCCTGTGGCATCCGATCCCATCAGATCTCAGAAGCTAAGCAGGGTCGGGCCTGGTTAGTACTTGGATGGGAGACCGCCTGGGAACACCAGAAGCTGTAGGCTTGGGAGAAGGACCTGGCAATCCACTTCCCAAAATCAATCTGCCATTGAAAACCCTATGAACAGCAGAGAAGCACTGACAATAGTGTTTCCCCTGTTGTACAGAGGGTCGCTATGAGTCGGACACCAACTCGACAGCACCTAACAACAACAACAACAACGAGAGACAAAAGGCGAGGGTTCGGTGTTGGCAGAAACTAGGTGAATGTCTGCACTATTGGTCTCATTGGATTTGAATGGATTCCCCCCAGCTGACATGTCCAGACAGCGATTGTAACTCTAAAGAGGAGCCAGGGCTAAAGATTCAAACCACTAAGTCCGTCTTGCAGTGATTTTTGTGAGAAGAGAAAATGCCTCCTCAAAAGAACAGGGGAGAGCGCTGGGGTATCCCCCAGATCTGCTTGTCAGAACCAATAGGCGAAGCCACCAAAGGGACCCCGGAAGGATCTGCCCAGAGCTGAGGAGGAGGAGGGGGTAGCTTCCTGCAGGAGGGCAAGGTGGGCTGGGGCAGGCCAGTGAGCTGTCAATGGGGACAAATCTGGAAAAAAGATAGAGGAGAATGAGGCCCTGAGGATGGGACAGAGATGCCACCGTGGCGGGGCGGGGGTTGTGTGGAGGAGGGTGTGATGGTGTATTTTGGTCTTCGTTTCTTCTTCTTTTCTTTTTTGCAGCGGACCCAAGGCCTTGTGCATGCTGGGCAAGCAGTCTCGCCGAGCTCTATGCCAGCAGCCTGCTGCAGCTTTTAATGGAAATCATCTTTAGCCATGGAGACCAGATAACAGCAGCATGGTGGTAGCCCAGCCAGGCTTACAAATTACCGAGAAGGAAGAAAATGTAGAATGGGAGCCAGTGGCTGCAGGCAGCCCTTTGGAGGAGACTATGGGTAGCTATGGGCTGGAATTTGGCTCAGTTGGTAGAGCGCTGCACTGCAGTCTCTGAGGTCCCGGGTTCAATTCCCAGCACTGCAAAAATGGGAGGACGTGGCAACTCACTCCCTAGGCAATCCCAAAACAGTCAGCCACTGAAAACCCTATGAAGGTCGCTATGAGACTCGAGGGCACCTAACAACAACAACAAGAGTAACTATGGGAAAGAGCAGGATCATGGAGGTAACAATGATCTTTAATCTTGAGCGATCGTCAAAGTGCCACGCCTACGATACCCACCTGACTCTTCCCCAGGAGACAGGTCCACATGCTGTGCATTTAAACTGGCTGGCCTGCTGCGTGGCTGAGTCCTCTACATCCGTGGCCTCTCAGAGCCCTACAGAAAGAGGGGGGCTGGGGTGAGGCCAGCTGCTGCGTGAACACATGCAGAGAGGCTGGGGTGCCTGGGCCTCAACTCACGCTGATTGTGGGGACTCTGTATAGAGAGCAGACTGGCCCCAGAGCAAGGGCACAGAGGTGCCACATGGAGGGGACATGGCTGCAGTACTGGGAGTGCACACAACTGTGGGCTGTCATGACTGAGTCTCTCTGGACCGGGCACTGCTGCTGAGGATGCTGATGCACTGACTGACGAACACAAACTGCTACATCCAGAGCCAGAGGAGACCAACGGGCCGAGGTGCACACGAAACACATCCTTCAATGTAGAGGAGGCTGGGACCCCCTGCCACTCACAGCTTCACGTGGTAAGGATACTGGACAGGTACAGGAACAGGCACCTTAAAGGACCTTAGAGACACGGTTTGGAAACCTCCAAAAGACCTACGAGCTTTGAAGCACCTGGAATCCAAGAACAGGTGATGTCTTCCTAACCTGTTGATTCCACTGCATAGAATAATAACTGGAGAGACCCCTATAATGTCACAAAATGTTGTATTTGCACCCATCTGCCTTCAGCAGATACATTTCCAGAAGACACTTATGAGCTGCAAGTCATTGTTGCAATTTGCTGGCCTCTGATTGTCAAGGGAAAAATATGTGGCTTCATTCAGACCTACCTTTCCTGTGCTGAGCACCATGCCTGGCTGAGACTTGCATGAGAAGCTCTCCCCATGAGCCTAGCACTGGCCCCGGAGCTTCGTACCCATCACGGGACACACCGTAAACCCTGCGTTGCAGCCATCCTCCATTTTCGGATGACGTGGAGTCCGAGGCCACAGTCCCTAATCCACAGAAAGGGGCTCCGATGCCTGTGTCCCTGACCCCGGCACTCTCCTGCCTCAAGGGCGAGCAGGCTCTGCGAGCCAGGTGCCCGGTGCTGTGGGAACGGGGAAGGCAAACCTGTCATAGGCACACATCGTGGCATGCACAGGGACGAGGTGTGAGTGGGGCCTCTGGGCCGCAGGCAGCAGGTGCAGTGGGTCCCAGGAACGCTGACTTGAGAACCAGAAGGAGAAGGAGGGGCATGCAACCAGGCCAGATGGAAAGAACAGCAAGGGCAGGCCAGCAGACAGGGCCAGGGGGGAGGAGGGGCACCAAGCGACGAGGCTGAGGGGTTCAGGCCACAGAGGTCTGGCCAGGCACACTGGGCACTGGATTTCATCCAGCAGGACATGGGAGCCCTTCAGGGCATTCCTGGGGGAGTGACATGGTTGCACCTGTATTTTATTTTAGGGAGAAGGTGGCAAAATCAGAGTAGGGCACAGAGAAGGCCAATGCAATGGGCCGAGGATGAGCAATGAAGAAATGACGCACAAGACGTGTCTGCCAGCCACCTGCCTCTCCTCTCTGGGTAAGCGCTGATCTGACGGCCTTGCACTGTACAGAGTTGAAAATGTGTTCCTTTTACAAACCACAGAGGGGAGGGAGGAGGCCTTTCTGAAATTTTTCGGGAGCCGGGGGGTTAGGTTTTCAGATTGAAATACCTTTCCTCTAATTTTCTTTCTCATCAGAATCTCTGCAGGCGCAGCGCCAAGAGGGAGCAAGGGAGAAGCTTCCCATGGTGAAGCGGGCGGCCGAGAACCCCACCACCGCGAGCACGTCCCTTCCCCTACACCCCTGAGCAAACCTCGACTCCAACGCTACGGGAGTTCCAGGGCCTGAGGCCGGGGTGACTCTTCCTGCACCCTTCAGGACAGCCCACTCGGGGAGAACTTCTGAAGCAGCAGAGGCGAACAGAACTCACGACAGACCTGGAACATCAACCAGGCCGCTGAAGATGAAAGGCTTCACATTCCCCTCGAAGCTTAGAAGCTCCGTGATCTTCCGAGTCATTCTGTCCTGGGAGAAATCAACAAACAGGCTCGTTAAGTGACTCATACGTGAACTCTCAATTCACACAGCATTAAAGGAAAAGCTCACATTTCATGGACAAGATGAAGTGCAATTCAGAGCAAACTACTATGATGACTCATGCAACAGCCTGGGTTTTGAGGCTTCATTTATTTCGATTACACCTAACCTGACCCTTGCCAGGTTGCAAGGTCAACAAAAGAATCATTGCGCCTTTCTACAGGATAGCAGAAAGAAATGGTTACAGAAAGCAAAGGTCGAAGGTTGAAGGTTGATTGCACTCCGCAGTTGAAGTACATTTTTGTTAGGATGATATCGCCTCATTAGTTAATGCAATCCAGCAGAGGTAAAAGGAAAGACTTCCCAAGTTCACACTTGGGAGCAGAGAATTTTGGAGCTGTGTCGGGGGCTTCTTTTCATAGGTGAAGAAATAAGATCCAGAGAGTCCATCCCACCATAACCTAGCAGCCAGGTACTGGTCAAGTCAGACCAGTGATCTTCCTCCTAAATCAGACTTAATTTAGGTTTATTGATTTGCAATAATAGCTCTCACGAAGACTTTGATTTTAAAAAATCTCTAAATGTTATGGTGATTTTAAACTGATTTTGTAACCTTTCTAAATACGAAAGGTTTGTAGCTGTATCACTTCAGATCTTGGAAGCTAAGCAGGGCTGGGCCTGGTTGGTACTTGGATGGAAGACCATCTGGGAATATCAGGCTTGGGAGAAGGACCTGGCAGCCCACTCCCAAAAAACAATCATCCATTGAAAACCTTATGAATAGCAAAGAAGCACTGCTATAGTGCTGGGAATGGCACAGTACCGGGTAGTGTTTTGTCTGTTGTACATAGGGCCACTACGAGTTGGTCCCAACTCGATGGTACCTAACAACAACAACAAATATGAAAGTAGTTTTCATCTTTGCAATGGAATTTTAATAATAAGCTCAAGTCTCCATTTTTCGTGGAGACATGAGTCCCATGGGGGGGGGGGGTGTCACAAGCACTGTCCCTCATGACATTCTCATATTTCCAGCCAGAGACTGACCTGTACTAAACTCCAGGAAGAAACTGTGTCCTGAAAGAGCAATTCACCTCCCAGCTGCATGGCATCTTGGAAAACCCCTGGTTGGGACTGTGGACTAATGGCGTTCAAACCTCTCATTAGGCTTAGAGAAAGTGCACTGCGGAGTCAGTGAGTCAATAAAGAGAGCTGGCCGTAGAAAGCCAGAAGAAATGAGTGACAACTGAGCTTCTGTAGTGGCTGGGCTCAGTGCTCTCTGCTTCCAATGAGTGATCTCATTCAGGTCTCTCAATTGTCCCCATGAGGTAAGTACACACCAGTGTTTCTCCACTTTACAGAGAGGGACAGGAAGGCCCAGAAAGGGTGTGTTCTTTGGTTGAACTATTATTTATCTGTGCATCTGCTAAACACCAGGCACCAAGGTAGGTGTTGCATTTATAAAGGAGCAATGGACACATTTTCTGCACTTAGTGAACTCACAGTCTAGCATGGATAGGGGAGGAGGAGTCAGGCACCTTAAATAGAACCCCGTTGTTCAAACTGCAGCTCTTGATACATTAGGAGAACATGAGATGGGCCTGGATCAACACTGAAAGTAGATGAAACCTGGCCCATGGTGCATGCCTATAATTCCAGCCTTCAGGAAGTGGAGGCAGGAGGATCATGAGTTTGAGGCCAGAGGCAGCCTGTGGAACTTAGTGAGACCCTGTCTTAAAAATAAAAATAAGAAAGGGGCTGGAGGGGCAGCTCAGTGGTAGAGCACTTGCCTAGCATGCACAAGGCCCTGGGTTCAACCCCCAACTACTGCAAAAAAAAGAATAGATGAAGCTGTGCATGGTGGCAAACACCTGTAATTTCAGAATTTGAGAGGCTGATGTGGGAGAATCACTGCAAGTTCTAGACCAGACTGGACTATACACAGGGCTCCAGGCCAGCCTGGGCTACACAGCAAGACCCTGTCTCAAAAACACAAAAATAGACCCTGGTGTGGTGGCGCACGCCTGTAATCCCAGCAGCTCAGGAGGCGGAGGCAGGGAGGATTGCAAGTTCGAGACCAGAGGCAGTCTGCGTAACTTAGTGAGACCCTGTCTCAAAAAGTAAAAAAAAAAAAAAAAAAAAAAAAATGGGTTGGGGATGCAGCTCAGTGGTCCAGCACTTGTAGAGCATGCAAGCGCAGGGCCCTGGGTTCAACCCCCAGTACGGCAAAAAAAGAAAGAAAGAAAGAAAGAAAGAAAGAAAGAAAGAGCGAGCAAGCAAGGAAGAAATGGTATGGTTCATGTGAAAAGATGCATGAGGAACGAAAAGGTATTCTCAAGTATTCACCACTTTAGTTACTATTATGAATGTTAATAAATTTCAAGTAAAAATTTAAAAATATTAGTGCCCACAGGTAAATAAGACTGTATTTGGTGTTTCTTGAGCATGTGGTTTTTCACACATCTTTATTTTTAAAGGGCTCAGGTTGAACATGTTCAAGGATCAACATTAATAATAAGGCAGAGAGTTCAATACATAATTATCCTTCCTAACAGGAGTGTAGATACATTTTAGGTCCTATTATCTTCATCTGATGGGTGAAGAAACAGAAGAGAAGCTAAATGACTTGCCCAGGGTCACACAGCCGATTCACACTGACAATCAAGCCCTTGCTTTTTATTCTAAGTTGGTTCATTATTTTGGCTGCTGTTTTTGCAGTTTCTCATACAGCTATCAACTATTTTCTGTTCTTTGTCCAGAAGAAAGATGGTAATATCTCAGATAACAATTGTATTTACTATAGTCACACACATCACAAAATCCACTGTATCATAAAATGGGAAGCTTTCTGAACCTTAGCAAAACAACATCCTTCTATTGTTAGTATAGATTCAAAAGAAGTACTTTTGCTTCTTAGCCTTTTAAATTATATCTATGTTTAGATTTTGGCCTTGTTTCATTTAAAGTTAGGTGATAACTATTTTGTTGTGCTGTGGGGGCTTGCATGTTGCTGTGATGCTGAAATCCATGCCACTAGTATTTTAGATATAGCAGGGCCACCCATGGGAGACAGGTTTCAGCTAGGTTTCTACACTAAGACAGACTAGGGAGAAGGACCCAGCAGCCTACTCCTGAAACAAGCAGCTATTGAATACCCTGTGAATAGCAGAGAAGAACTGTCATATATAGAGCTGGGAAATGAGCTCCCTGGCTAGAAGGCATTCAAGAAACAAATGGAAAAGGGTTGCCTTCTCAAAGTAGAGTAATGATGAGTAAAGCCCCTGGGACATCTATTTGCTGATGTGGCATGACTCAAAATGAGAAGAAACACAGTGGCTGCAACAATGGTCCCAAACTTTTAAAAAGATTGTGTGCATGGCAGTGTTGGGTAAAGTTTTGTTCTGTTGTACCTAAGGTCGCTATGAGTTGAACTCTACTTGGCAACACCTAACTAACTAATGATATTTTGTTTAAAAAGAAAACCTCAAGGTAACTAAAGTGATTCTGTTGGTTGTCAGAATTTAGCTTAACACTTCTAGTTATACTTAAAGTTGTTCAACAAACAAACGGCATAGGGGTGGAGAAAGCATTTACAGTTTTAAAAAGGAATGACAAGATGTATCAAACATTTTTATTTATTTATCTTGGTGCTGGCATTTGAACCCCAGGCCTCCCACACGCTGAGCGCAAGCCCTACCACTGAATTGTATCCTCAGCCCTGTTAATTGTTTCTAAAGGGGTAAAATTAAACTTTCTAATCTAGGAAGGCACATTTGAATGATGAAACTATTCAAAGTGAAACACAAGAGAAGGACAAGCACAGAAAGTCAGCCACGGGGCCCACGGGGCGCTGGAGGGCAAAGGGTCTGTGCTGGGGTGGGCGAAGAGCCTGGGAGACAGCAGCAAGCTCTGTTTCCAGGCTTGACTTGGGTGGTGCACGCTTATAGTAATTCATCCAGCCCTTCGCTTTTGCGTGGCTTTCTGTATTTCTGTTTGAAAGAGGACTAACAATAGAGCCAGGTAGTTGGTATTTCCAGATCTGGTAAGACGAAGAGACTCAAATGAAAGCCTATGTTTCCTTCATTTGTCAAAGGGACCCGTGGCACCATTTATGAGCTCTGTGGCCACTGAGTCGCCTCGGGTACTCTCTGGCTCCTCCTCTCTACACATGTGTTCATGGTGGCATGCACGGCAGGTTTGTTGCATCCGCTGTGCCAGCAGACACACAGCCTATTGCTTCTGGAACTAGATTTTTAAATGTCTGGTATCTAAAGTGCATACATGTTCAGCTTGCTTGCTTTTTCGTTTTAATCAAGTTCAGAGCACCTCAACACTTCTTCCCCCGACAGGAATAGTCAAGACAGATCCCAGGTAAATTGTGCTGACCCGGAGTCCTGCCGCCTGCAGAACACTGAGCCCAGGCGCTCAGCCCCCACATCAGAGCCTCCACGGTACTTCCTGACCTGGCTCTAGGCTGAGCAAAGTAAGCGCCCGGCCGAAGACAGAGCCAGGGCATGTGATGCCTGCTCTGCAGAGCCCAAGTTCGCCTCTTTTTCTGTAGCTGAATAAAAAAAAATCTCCCTTTCTGTTTATTTGCTCAGAGGGCTGTTTAACATAGGAGCGCAAAGAGCCAGCGGGGAAAGCCACGATCCTGCGGACTAGAATGATTTCCAGTCACAATAAACACTCCCAAAGAGGGAGGAAGACGGTAAGCGATACATTTCCTTTCTAACGTTCTTTAAAATAAATGCACGGCGGCGGGGGAGGCGGCCTGACATGTTTTCCCTAGATGAGTAAGTGTGGAGAAAAATAGAGCTTTGTGTACTACCTGCACCATGCCCAGGCCCCGTTCCAGACTGAGGTTGGCAGCTGCCTCCCAGGGGACAGGGGATCTGGAGATCGTCAACAATGCAAGGTCAAAGTTGGCTGGGCTGCCCTGAAATCAACAAGGATTCTTTCCCTTCCATTAGGCCTTGGCAGGGTGACTTCCAGGAAGATGCTGGGCCCTGACACATTCCAGAGAGCCTTCTGCATCCTCCAAGCTGAGTCTTGGGCCACCGATCAATTCTGCGATGGTTGGGAAACCCTGGCCGCAGCAGGCTGCCGCCAAAAGTAAGCCAAACCTAAATTCTGGGCCGTCACAGATTGGAGCCATTTCCCCTGGGGCATGTGAGCGGAATCCACAAAATTATTAAAGCAACATAGGGTTGTTGTGAAAGGCTAGAAGAGATCCTATTTTCTTCTTCCACACCTTCGAATCCATCCCTTCTAATGGCTGAGACTACATGGCATTCTGCATTCCTCCTTTTGAGCATGGCCATGGTATGGGACGAGTGACGTGTACGAAGCCACAAAACACTATTGCCAACAAAAAGCTTGATTCTCCCATCAATGTCAGAAGTGAATTTAAGAGCATAGTTTCTCAAGTGCTTTAAAAAAGAGAAAAACAGAGTTGCGTGTGGTGGAGCACACCTGTAGCCCCAGCTCCTCAGGAGGCTGAGGCAGGAGGATGGCTTGAATCCAGGAGTTCAAGGCTAGCCTGGGCAACGTGGTGAGAGGGAACTATTTCTAACTTTAACAGGTAAAGACAGCACCCATTCGACACACATCTAACACAAATAGCTTAGTGTGAGAAGGGATCCTATCAGATGATAAATCTGTGCAAGTTTATCAAATTCCCATTATAAATGCCTTCTTTAGTTGTTGCTACAGGCAACAGTCCATGAATATGCTGAGCTGACAGTTAGGTTAGGAGGAGCATACAGCAGCTTTACACACTGACCTATTGCTGTCAGTGGTATCTGTATTTTATGTACCTTACGGAAGTATTATATACCCAGCATAAAACAGTTCTTTTTTGCACGTCCACATATATCTTATTCCCTGATTCATTATTCTAAACTAACACCAATCACTTCATTATGCTAGTGCCCAAGTGTTAGGATCTCTTTTCCTTTTTATCCTTGAGTACAAATCCACTTGAATTCTTGTTGTATATGTGGCACTGGGGAGTGGAACCCAGGTCCTCACATCTGCTAGGCAAGCGCTCTACCACAGAGCCACGTCCCCAACCGCAAGTGTAAATCTACTTGAAAGGCAGAATTAGTTTCATTGTTGTCCACAGTCTTCTTTGGTTTCCCACCTTATCCTATTGGTCACCCAAAATTGGGGCTGGATTCTAATTCTGACTTATAAAGATCTCTCAGATCTTTGCCCGCTAAGGCCTTCTCATATCTCTTCACAACCGGTACAGTAGTTTTCTAACTCTTCTCTTTTCACAACTTCCAGTCTCTCCCAAACCAATGTCACATTATAGCCAGGATCACTTCCTCAAACACAGACAGACGCAGGTCAGTCTTCTGTTTTGGAACCTTGAATAGCCTATGTTGGCCAAGAAGGGCTGGGGTTTAGCTCAGTTGGTAGAGTGCTGCTGTGCACTCTCTGAGGCCCTGGGTTCAATCCTCAGGACCTCAAATATGGGGGAAGGATGTGGCAATCCCCTCCCAAAGCAATCCCCAAACAATCAGCCATCGAAAAGTCTATGAATAGCAGAGAAGCATTGACATAATGCCAGACAAGGCACAGTGTCGTGGAGTGTTTTATTCTGTTGTACGTAGGGTCACTATGAGTTGGACCCAACTCAACAATACCTAACAACAACAAAATTGCCCAGAGATAAAGTCCAAACAAGTCACCCTGGTGTATGACCTGTGTATAGTCCAATCAGCTCACCAGTTGGGACCAAAATGACTTCCAGTACTAGTCAACATCCATTCAGTGAAAATCTCCTGAGCCCCATGAAAATACAATGGGATTCAGGAATGGAATGCTGAAAAATGTCAGTAAGACCCATGCCCAGATCTTAGGATGCAAACACTCCATCAGGAGATATGGGCTTGTCCGTAAATAATTAGAGTTGACCACGGTTGCACTGCCCCAGTCCAGCAAACTAGTCTCACATCCGGTAAATTCCACTCATCTATGGTTTTCCTACATTCTAAACATGCTGAATTTTTTGTTAAATAAAAGTGTGGCAGGTTCTTTGATACTTGCATGTCATTGCTTCATCTCCAGTGCTTAGAAGGCCCTTCCCATGTTGCTGTCCGCTGAACTCATGGTCATCCTTGGCCTCTGCCCAACGTGGCCCCTCTGTAAGGCCTATGGCACCCCCAGGCATGATCATTTGCTCCTTCCCAGGGCTGCTGAGTTCTTGGGGTACAATCCTACCATAGCAAATCCTTATGTTGTTCTGGAATTATTTGTTTCGATGACCGTTTCCTGCACATCGAGGGCAGCCCCTGAACTGCACTTAGTCATGCTGGTGTCAGCTCCTGCCTTACTACCTGGCACCCGAGTGGGATGAGAACCAAATGGCAGAGCACTGAAAGTCAGCAAGGGCAAACCAGGCTCCCAGAGCAACAGGCCCGAGGAGCCCCTCCCTTTGTGTTACCTAGGTCCCCTGTGAGCCGGTGCCTTCCTCAGTATGGGCGAAGATGGCCTCTGCATGGCTATGTTGGGGCAGGATGGTGGTGCTCTCTATGCAAAATGACTTGAGATGAAACAGTAAAAGAACCCCCCCCCAGCTAAATCCAGCATCTGTTGCTGCTGCTGCTGCTTCCTCTTCTTCTTCTTCTTCTTTTTTTTTTTTTTTTTTTGTGTGGTACTGGGGGTTAAACCCAGGGCCTGGCGCTTGCATGTTTTGCAAGCGCTGGACCACTGAGCTGCACCCCCAGACCTTTTTACTTTTTTGAGACAGGTTCTCACTAAGTTATGCAGACTGCCTCTGGTCTTGAACTTGTGATCCTCCTGCCTCAGCCTCCCCAGCCGCTGAGATTACAGGCACTGCGCCCGGCTCATCTGTTGCTTCTTTAGAGTTTGGCCTCTGTAAAAGTGACTCCTACTGTGTTAACTTAGTCTAGGGCCAACATTTGGGAGAAGGACCCAGCAACCCACTCGAAAAAAACCAATCAATCCACCATCGAAAACCCTATGAACAGCAGAGAAGCACTGACAATAGTGTTTCTCCTGTTGTATATAGGGTCGCTATGAGTTGGATATCAACTCGATGGCACCTAACAACAACAACAACAACAACAACGGGGCCAATGTGCTAAGACTGCTGGAGTGCACATCCAAAAAGATCCAGAATTCATCCTTACTTCCTCCCTTCCCTCTTTCCTTCCCTTCCTCCACTCCTACTTTCCTTGTTAACCAAGGAGAGCCTTATGTATATGACTGGTAGCTGTTATTCTGATATATTTGAACACACTGTTCAGCAGTCTACCTTTTAAAGATCCATTTCAACCAAATGAGTTTAATTTGAGAGTCACTCATTTAGTTAGTCCTGAAAAAGCAGATACGATATAGAAGCTGCCCTCAAGAAATTCATAATTCAGTGGCCACAGTTTAGTTGATAGTGCTGCCATTTTCCCCAAAGGGACACATCTCAACCAATAGTTACTATGGAGGAAGTGAAATACATAAATTTAATCAATCAATTAACTAATTAATAAGCCTACAACTCCCTCCAGGCTAAAATTGGTGACTTTCCCAGTAAAACTGACTGAGCCAAACCCCACACAGCAGAGAAATGGGCTAGAGTGTGCACGTCTGCAGATTAGGGTCTGTACGCAAATATTCACCAAGAGTCAGAGGAACACAGAGACAGACTCTGGTCACTGCTGTGGCTGCCATTCAGCGGAGCTGAGAGTCTGAAGGGCAGGTGAGAACTGCCTACTCCCCCCGGCCAAGCACAAGGTGGGGTGCGTGTGGTTTCCTCCCCAACACCTGGGATTCATTTGCTCCCCCCTCTCCATGTCTTGGGCTCCCAGGGAGGTTTGGCCTCACTCTCCAGGGACACTGGGGAGGAGACTCTGCCATGCTGGGCAGCCCACTCCCTTCTCCTCCCCTGGGTTCACTCCCGGGCACATCCATCTCCCCAGCAAAGTCATTCTGGACAGGCTTGCCCCTCTCCTGAGAAGGGTCTGAGGCAGGCATGTGGAACCCGCGGCCCGTGGTGCACAGGCAGCCCAGGACAACTAGTAATGCAGCCCCACAAAGTCATTTAACATCGTGTGTTTTGTAGCATTTATTTTCTTCATGACCCCCTTTATTTTACATATACACTAACTATATTCTGCCTGCAGCCATAGCCCTGTGGCATCAGATCCCGTCAGATCTTGGAAGCTAAGCAGGGTCGGGTCTGGTTAGTACCTGGATGGGAGACCGCCTGGCAACACCAGAAGCTGTAGGCTTGGGAGAAGGACCTGGCAACCCACTCCCAAAAATCAATCTACCATTGAAAACCCTATGAACAGCAGAGAAGCACTGACAATAGTGTTTCCCCTGTCGTACAGAGGGTCACTATGAGTTGGATAACAACTCGACGGCACCTAACAACAACAACAAGTATATTCCACCAGATGGATTGACACAGTGTCTGCAACAATGGTCTTAAACATAAATAAGATCGTGTGCCTGGCACAGAATTGGGGAGTGTTTTGATCTGCTGTACATAGGGTCGTTATGAGTCGGATTCTACGGCACCTAACAACAACAACATATTACATATGTGTGGCCCAAGATAATCCTCTTTACTGGATATGACCTGGGACAGCCCAAAGGTTGGACGCCCCTGCAGGAGATGGTGGACAGACTGTAGAGAGCAGGGTGTCATCTCACACCCTTCCTATACTAACTCCATCTCCTCCCTCTGGGAGATGGGCACAGGCCCTGTACCTTGGTCAGATTTTGTGTCTTGAAGCCTGTAAGCTCCCTCAAGCCAACTTCCTTAGGTCAGCTTGGTGGGGCTGCATTTCATTTCCCCCAGAGAAAGCTGCATTGAAAGTGGCTTGCTCACAAGATTTCAGCCAGTGAGAGCCATTCCAGTAAGTCCCGAGGAAAACCAAAGCAGTGCTTTTAGGTTGAGGACAGCACATTCCAGAGAGGCGGGTCGCCCTCTGTGCAGCAACGTTCACACCCCATCCCAGAATGGGAATCACAGTTTCAGATTCTGAAACGGAATTTGCTTCCTGCTCCTTTCCTTGCACAAAGCAAACACCACCACTTTTGAACTCACTGCGTAAAACGAGCTTTAGAGAAACAAACGCACCGTCTAAAAATCACTTTAAATATTATCAGCCGGGCGCGGTGGCGCATGCCTGTAATCCCAGCGGCTGGGGAGGCGGAAGCAGGAGGATTGCAAGTTCAAGACCAGAGGCAGCCTGCATAACTTAGCAAGACCCTGTACCAAAAAAGTTAAAAATGGGCTGAGGGTGCAGCTCAGTGGTCCAGCACTTGCAGAGCATGCAAGCCGAGGCCCTGGGTTCAACCCCAGCACTGCAATAAATAAATAAATAAATAAATAAATAAATAAATAAATAAATAAATTTAAATATTAAAAATAAAGTCCACTCAAAGGGGGTTAGTTTCAAAATGACTGCTCTGCCACACCCATCCCTCCAGCCCTTCATGCTGAGCACACCCTTGGCCCAGAGAGCAATTCTGTCTTGCAGACACAGTCCTGGACTTGAAAGGAAGAAGGTAAAAAGGTGCAACCATCAGCATGAGTTTGAACTTCAAAGGGAGTCTAACCATTTCTGCGAACTCTCCCCTTCCACATCAACAACTGACTCCCAGGTCAAAGACGAGTCACCTCCCAACCCCGGAGCTCCCCCAACCACACATTCCTGTCGCTGTCCCAGCATCCACTTCCATAGATCCTAACAAAACCAGCGCCGCTTATAAAAGGGCTTATGTTTAACTTTATTCTCCTTAATTCCAGTACTTTCTTCCAGCGATCCGATCTGTGTATAATTAAAATCACATTGCAGCGAAGGTTGGACGCTATGAAAAGTTTTACCAGATGTATACAATTGACTAGCTGTAGAATTTGGCATGCCTGCCACGATCCCATTAAAGAGGGGCGAGCCCAGCTTATTTTGGAGTACGCGTTATATGCTTTGGATCTGTTCTGTCTTTCTCTTACACTGTTGCTGTCTGTGACGCTTAACCCTTTGTCAATGGTCCCCCAAGATGTGGGCCTGTATTTCAACAAGGAGGACCACTGCACCCCTACGTCAATAAGTGGCTGGTGGAGGAAGTCTCCTTTGAAAATTTTCCATTTTTGGAACCTGAATTAGCCCTCTCGGCCTTTTTTTTTTTTTTTTTTTTTTTGCGGTATTGGGGGTTGAATCCAAGGCCTCACGCTTGCATGCTTTGCAAGTGCTGGACCACTGAGCTGCACCCTCAGCCCATTTTTTGACTTTTTGAGACAGGGTCTCGCTAAGTTATGCATATTGCATAACTTAGTTCTGGTCTTAGTTCTGGTCTCAAACTTGCGATCCTCCTGCCTCCACCTCCTGACCTGCTGGGATTACAGGCGTGTGCCACTGCACCCAGCTAGCCCTCTCGGTCTTCACCCAGGCTGGACAGAGCTGTCAGAGCCTTCAGGATCCAGTGAACAGAATGGAGCAAAAGCAGATGTGATCAAGGTTCCCAGGTCCTACACGGCACCCGGGGAAGCTTGCATGAAGTCCCTTTGTACAAAAAGGCAAAGTACTACGCTACTATAAATAATAAAGTCTGAAGCTTATGCTCCAAGAAGGAGCAGATAAAACACGAAGAGACTCCAGAAGAACAGATTAAAGGTCACTCTGAGAGATTCACCTGTGAGGAGCATTCCTGACATTCTGAGACTGATAGGGTGGAGGAGGAACACATCTTCCGACCTTATCACCCTCCCCACCTTACCCGGGGTTCCCATATAACAAAACAAATGAAATAAAAACACCCCAGGCCTTTCTCAGAGAGGGACATTAGGCTGGACAGGCCTGTTGTTCATGTGATCAACTCTCTGCATTGCGCTATTCATACTCGCTACATCAACAAAACAAAAATCCTTACCACTGGGTCAGCACGCAACTTCACAATAAATGTAGAAAAGATTGAGGTTGTTCAAGATTTTGCTTTGCTTGGCTCTATAATCAACACCTGCGGAAGCAGCAGTCAAGAAATCAAAAGACGCATTGCTCTAGGAAAAGCTGTGGCAAAAGATCTCTTTAGAGTATTGAAAAGCAAAGATGTCACATTGAAGACCAAGGTGCGTCTGACTCATGCCATGGTATTTTCAGTGGCATCATATGGTTGTGAAAGCTGGACA